>VDFB02016020.1:0-23395 GCA_007258455.2 Sequoia sempervirens
AGGTTGCTTGGCATTGAGGGTGAGTTGAATGCATGATAAAGAAGAGTTCTTTGTTCCAAAGTTGATATTTTCATTGTTGTGAATGACCTTCACCTTGGCTCTACATCAGAGTGGTATCAGAGCTTGGAAGTAGATCTATTGAAGATTGAAGAAGAGCATTTGGCTTGAATCATTTGAAGATACAAGATACAATGGACTTCAGAAGGTTGGATGAGAAAGAAGAAAAAATGAGGAATGCTCTTTTCTAGACTAGATGCAAATGCAAAGGTAAGATATGTAAGGTACTAATTGATTCAGGTTCATTAGATAATGTTGTCTCAGAGGAAATGGTTGAAAAATTGCATTTGACAAGGCTAAAACATGAATAACCTTACAAGGCATATTGGGTAAATAGTAATCAGCATGTTGTGGTTCGAGAGCAAGCTTTTGTAGATTTTCAGATTGGTCCTTATAATGATGTTGTACTATGTGATATAATGCCTATAAGAGATTGTCATACAATACTAGGAAGGGTTTGGCAGTTTGATAGGTATGCCTTATATGATGGTAGGACAAATGTGTATGATATTGTGAAGGATGGAATCAAGTTCAAGCTAACCCCATTGCAAGGAGATCACAAAGAACAAGAAAAAATGGCAAGGATAGTGATGATGGGAAGGAAAGAGTTCCTCAAGCATGAGGAAGACAAACATAGTGAAGGTGCAGCCACTCACATAGAGGAAAAAGTTGAGGTAGTAAAAGTAGACAAAGGAGCAATATTAGAAAGGAAAAAAAGTGAAGAGTTGGTGATGAGAAGAAAGTAATTCCCTATGAAGGATCAAGACAAGTTTGTCAAGCAAGATGAAGACAACAAAGGGACCGATTTCAGTCAAGTAATGGTAGAAGCAAGGGTAGGACAGTTACATACTATCATAACCGAGGTATGCAGATCAGGTATGAAGGATTGTGAAATGAAGAATCTTAGGGTAGAGACCCTAATGAAAGGAAAAGGAAAGATAAGTGGAGATAGGACAGAGAAGAGGTGAGAATGGCCTAGTAAGGTCATGGTGGAAAAGATGGAATGTCCAATGAAAGGACAAGGAGATAGAGAGCAGCAACAAGAGGATGACAAAAGACCTAGTGGCAAGGAGGTCTTGGGAGGAAAAAGAATGGATGTGGAAATAAGAGAGAGTAGATAGATTGAAGAAAGCCATGTAAGGCTTGTAGAGAATGAAGAAATCAGAGTAGGTACATTGATGTGTCCTTTGAAATAAAAAAGGAACAAGGAGCAACCAAATACTGCTACAATAAAGGCATTTAGGACAGAAGACATAAAGATCAAGGAGACAGAGAGTATGACACAGGTTATGAAGATAAGAGTTGTAGGTAGCCAAGAGAAAAGGCTAGGGAAAGAAGGAATGACAGTGGAAAGTGAAGACAAGCTCAAGAAGAGCATGGTAAGAGTGGAGAATTGTCCATTTGAAGGACAAGAAGATAATGGATCTGAAAATACAAAGATAAGAAAGAATTCAGTCAAGAACAAGAGGTCTGAAAACAAAATGATCCAAGAAAAGTGGCAAAAGCATGAGAAAGAAGTTGTAGAGAAGCAGATTGAAGGTATGATGTTGAGAGAAGATGATGATGGATAGTTGAAGAATGTTCCTAAACAAGATAGGACAGAGGTCCTAGAGACTGAAAATTGGATACAAAGAGTGGACAGACAGGTAGAATGTCAAGACAAGATGTTAGAAAAGATAGCATACCAAGAGTAATGGCAAAAGGTAGAGAAAAGGTCGGGAAAAGAGGTTGAGGGAAGTGTAGTAACCATGAAAGGTGGAGCTGGAAAGGAAAAGAGTTTTCCAAAAGTCCCAAAGATGGAAGGGACTGATGATGGTGAGTTGCTAGATGTTCCAAATAAGATGGTTAAGAGACAAGGAATGAAGGAAGTGCTTTATCACTTCATTGTTTTGATGATCATGTTGATGGAGGTCAAGCCAAGGGTAAAGATGAAGGAGGATATTCATATGATGAGTTGGTTTGCAATGAAATAAGTTGCATAACAGAGAAAGGGTAGATGGATGAGGGACAAACATAACCTAGAAGTACAGATTCAAGTTGATAGAGCAGACATGAAAAGTCAAAGTGACAAAGCAAGCATGGAATTTCAAGAGGAGGACAAGTATAAGCCCAAGGTGAAGATGAGACAATTGCAAGGACAAAGAGGAGTATCTAATCACATTTTTTTTGCAGGTACAGAAGTTTCCAAGGGACTTGGAATAATTTTAAGCCAAGGTGTATGGTGCAGGAGCACCCAATACGCACAGTTTTCAAAATTCAACATTAGTAGGAAAGCATTAGGAAACTAGGGAGTATTTGGGTCATTTAATGATTTAATAAGGCCTTTGAGCCCATTAATGATGTAATTATGGGTCTTTGATGTTAGTTAGTTCAAAAAATACAAAAGGTTGCATAATAATGTACTTATTGTCAACAAATTGTTAAAAGTGAAAAACTAGGCAATTAGGGGTCTATTTGGTTAAAAAAGTTGGTTTCCAACATCCACCTAACTCAAATGATAGTTGGAGGACATTGGGAAGGGTTATTGGATGTTAAATAAGCCTCTCATGGTTGAGGAATGGTTGTTGAATCAGTTTTTTTGAAGTTCTAATAAAAAAAGTGGCTGTTTTCTAGAAATTTTTGTGTAAATTTGCTGCTAAAACATGTGGTACGACCTTTGTATGACCTGTACAGGCTCAGCCCTATTATGGTTGGAAAGAGGAGAGTGTCAGCTTTCATTTGAAAGTGGTGGTTAATTTTCATTGAGTTTAGAGGGTTTTATTGACATTTTACTAAAACTGCCTGTGCACAGCCATTAGAGGGTTTGAAAGTCTAAAAATGTAGTTTTTGACCATTCCACCCATTGTATGCCACTGTAACTTGGTGGAATGGTCTAATATGATGTAAATTAGATGTGTGTAAGTTTTGGATGCAGATGTGGACATTTGTGACTTTTCAAGGTGATGCCCTAGTCAATTTTTTGTGCATTTTCAATGCAACTGAAGGTGTAGAAGTTGAGTTTTTGTCAATTGATGTTATGGCTGCCCATGTGAAGGTTTTGTGAGGATTTAAAGGTCTAATGGGATATGTTCCAAGTGGTTGCAAGGTTTTGTGTGGTGTGGAGATGTCATTTTCATTAAACCCTCCTAATTTGTGAGCAAAATGAGGGTTTCTAGTTTTGGGGTCTTAAAATGCATGACTAACTCAAGAGGTCATTGATTTAGATGTTTTACAACATTTTGATCTTCTTTTTTTAGGTTTTGAGTGAATATTGCATGATTTAAGGGTAGTTGCTTTGTAAATTGGACCAATTTAGGCCTAGTTCAAGAGAGGCCAGTCATAGAACTCATATACTTTTTGAAACAAGTGCTTAAGAACTTCTAATATGTTTGAATAGGCCATAATTGGTATCCAAAAAGAGTTTGGGTTCATGGGTGTGAGGTGTCTTTGAAAATTTATGCCTTTTTGTTTTCAAGTTTGGAAGGTTGCTTGGCATTGAGGGTGAGTTGAATGCATGGTAAAGAAGAGTTCTTTGTTCCAAAGTTGATATTTTCATTGTTGTGAATGACCTTCACCTTGGCTCTGCATCAAAAGGTCACACTCTTGAAGGACATCAAACCCAATGACACCACCAAGAAGAGGAAACATCACGTGAAGTAAAAAGACCACACTTTGAAACATAAGATATAGTCAAAAATTTCAAAAATGATAATGCTAATGTATTCCCCCACTTTAAAGAAATTGCTAAACACCATGCTGTGAGAAATTACTTTAAAGTAGAAAATGATAAATGCTAAACAATAAAGAAGACACGGGAGCTTATTTGGAAAGCCATATTTCAAGCATATGTTTCCAAATGAAGCTACGCCATGAAAAAGGGGTTTCCCCCAAATGAAATCCCAAAATCAAACATAAGGGATCCATGGATTTAGGGTCAGCATATTTCTTTGCTACAATGATATTGTAGATCTCAAAAAATGTCATCATTCCCCAAATAACTTGTAGAACTAGAAGAATGACACATAGAGAGAAAAAATAAAGACAAGCTTTTGGGTGAACATGGAAGAGACCTAAATGTCTCAACGCCTTGCATCATCCCTAAAAGGAAAACACAAGATAAAAGAAAAGATAAATATTTACGACATATAGAAGAATGTAGGTACAAATAGAGGAATGAACACAAAGACGTGCCAAATAGAACAATACGGGGGATCACATTATGCACATGCAATCACATATAAAGAACATGAAAGAAAACAAAGACAAGAATAGTAAGGCACATGTGATTCAACCTATAGTAGGTCATTCACATCCCAATCTCGTTCATCATATGTGAAAGGTGAACAACTAGCCAAAGTGACAACGGAAATTTCCAAACTACGACAATTAACAAGTTCAACATGTGGTGAATCACTCTTTGTAGGAGGATCATCATAGTTGTTATCATTTAAGTTGATGGAAGACGAAAATAATAAATTTAACTCATTATGCACTTCCTCGTCAATTTTAGCAATCTCATTGTCATCATCCAAGCTAATCACAATAGGAGGCCTAATGATAATATCCATAGAATTCTTTTGTTATTTTTGTTATGGTGAAGGTGAAGAATCATCATGCATTACTAGAGTTGTTTTATCTTGAGTTGTTGTTTCATGTTTTGTTTGTAATGGACGAAAAATATCATGACGTCTACACCTACACTCTCTAGCATTTCAGTTTCTTTTGGTTTGGTTTTCAAGTTGTGATTGTGTAGGATTATGTTTATCAATCAAAGGTTTCTTTTCTTCCCACAAGGGAGGAATGAAAGGAATCATTAGAGGTTGTTCAGCCACTTTCTCTTTAACTTTATAAATTTGTTTGATTTTAGGAGGCACAAAGGGACTTATTTAGTTATCTCGTGGTCTCTTATAGGAAATGGGTGAAGGATTTGTCATAGGTTGGTCTTGGTTACTTGGAAGGGATTTTGGTTCAATCATGGTTTCATCTAGGATAGGAGGCTCAATTATGGGTTGAGGCATATTGCTAAGGGATAATTTTGTTACGTGATCTGCCTTAAAATTTTAATAGGATTTGAAAAAGAATTCTTCATGAGGCCTAATAGGTTCCGTAGGTTCGAGCCAAAATAAATCCAATGATAAATTCCCATGGGAAGACATAGGATTAAAGCCACTATGGTGCAAAGTAATTATCTCATTACCAAATGGAAACTTTAAACATTTATGCACTACCGACGGGATGAATTTCATGGAGCAAATCCATGGGTAGCCTAACTTCACATGAAATTGATCCAACATCGATCTAATGGAGAATGATACATTTAAGATTTTTGGTCCAACTTGTAGAGGAAGATTATCAAACCTATCGTAGGGCAAGAAAAACCATTGTGTTTTGATCCATGCTTTCGATTGTTCATAAGTATCTTGATAAAGCTCATGCACAAACAAGAATTCTTTAATGATCATGTTCTCTACACAAATGGGATCAATTAATATCCCAATAGTAGGCATGCAATTGATTCTTCCAGCTATGTAAAGAGGACCATGGGTGCATGTTTGATTATGTCATGTTGTGAGAAAGCAATGTCAAGGGGCGTTTTGGTTTGGCCTTTATGAGGTTGAACTTCAATGAAGTTGACCATAGTATGTATAGGATCTTATCTCTTTATTTTTCATGTTTTTTTTCATGATGTGACCAAGGATACACAAAATTTATATTCCTTGTTCATTATTAATCAACTTTCATATGTTATCTATGAGAGGAGCCGCAACACAAGCAATGTATTCAGAACTCGCAAAGTTTTGCAATTTCGCTAACTCTTCATCCATTTTTCTTAGGTTCTCTTGAGGGAAATTAATAACCACTAATTCAACATTAGTAACATTGGTTGTTGGTAAGGATGTCATAGGAAATGAAGTATCAAGGTTATGGTCCATAGTGGGTTGACTAGTGTCAACACTATGAGTGAAAGAGTTGGAAAACCCAAGATCCACGCAGAGTGATGTATCACAGGATGACATGAGTCTCGAACTATGTCTCATGACAGTATTGTTAATAGGACACTAGGTTGTGAAGCTCATACAAGTTTCACAAACCCAAGGTTCACCCAAAATAGAGGATAAGCACTTAGATGAATGTAACTAATAATCAATGCAATGCAAATATGTAAAAGGAGATAGCAATTTTCATATTTTAAACAAGATAACTTTTTTATTATGTTATGTAAAAACTTGAAAATGGTGTCTTTTTGAAATGAAATTTTGAATTTAAACAATGCACTAAATTTGACAAATTAGCCTTAATGTAAATGATTTCAGAAAACATAAATTTTGGAAACTGAAACAAGAAATTGAATGTAGGAACACATAATGTAGAAATAGTGTTTTTGATGCTCAGAAATACAAAAAAAACCCTGATCAGGGACTCATCCGCCCATGGGTGAGTGGGTCTTGCTTCAGGGTTTTTAAAAATTAATTTACAAATTTTTGATTTTATGTTTATGTTTTCAAATTTTGGGTACAAACAGGTAATTACAGTTTTAGATTTCTAGAAAATCAAATCCAAATGCAAGTATAAAATGATGCTAAATGACAAGAAAAAGGCCTAATTTGAAATGAAATTTTGATTCAATTTTCTAATGTAAATGACTGATCATGCAATGTTATGTAAACACTATACAAAATTACTAAGATTTTTGAATTTTCTAGATTTTAAAGAATGCAAAAATGCAAACCTAAAACCCTAAATGAGATGCAAATCAATGCAAGCAAACAATCCTAAATGAGATGAAAATCAATGCAATGTAATGAAAATTTATGCAAATCCTAGATCTAAGGTTGAGATGGACTCCAAAATTAGAAAATTATGATGCTCAAAAGTCGGATTCACCAAAATGAAACAAAGGAAAATGGGTTTTACCAATATGATATGGTAACAAGGGGGTATGATTGACCTATTTATCATTATTTCATTAGGAAATGAGATCCCCACAATGAATTGACTAACAACCCTTAGGTGAATCAATAAATGTGAGAATCTACTGATTTCCTTATGCTTGAGGATGGAGGTACAAGGCTGAACAACACTTTTCAGAGAAAAACTAAAAATAGAAAATCAACCTAATTATGCCAATTCAAACTTGCAACATCAATATAAAGCATATGACAGACAGAAACAACAAACTTTCTGCTGATCTGAGAAGGTCTAAGTGATGTGTACCTATCACCAAAAGGTAGTTTCAGGAGGAAAACTAGGACTCATTCGCCCATGGGCGAATGGGTCTTTTGTCAGGGTTTTTAGAAATCTTTTAGGAGCCTTTGATACTAGTCTATAGCTTCTGTTTGATTCGGGTTTTAGTGTCAAAAATTCAGAAATCAGATTTGTAGGTGAGATTCTTTTATTTGACAACAGCTTTAAAAACTTTTCCAATCTTTCTCTTCAAGAGATCTTCAATCCTTCTTCAACCTAAATCTACAACACAAACACAAGAGAGAAAAATTGTTTTTTTTTTATGAATGGGGGTTTTCCTTGGTCAAACTGAAATAAAGCATGAAAGAAGGAATGATGAATGAACAATGTTATGTTGCAACTCACTAAACACTTGAATAAACCTTTGGAAATCTAAAATGTTGATGTTGATCTTGCATGCAATGACTTCAATGGATGTGGATCTTGATGCTTTAATTGATGCTTGGATACTTTGAATTGAATCTTGAAATGTACATCACAATGTCAGCTCAAAAAACATTCATGATGAAAGAAGACTTTGACATGATGATTGGATCTTGAATGTTGCAATAAATATTTGATATATTTTCTCTTGAATTCTCTTGATCATAAAATTTTCTCTTGTAAACTTGCACTTGAATTCTCATAAAAGTTCTTAAAATTCTCTAGGTGAAACTTAGAAAATAACCTTGTATTTATAGGTATGTATCCTTAATTTCCCAAAATTTAAAAATTACAAGTTGGCATTGAAATATGGATTTGGGGACCTTAAATACCACCAAAAATATATTTTAAATTTAGGTTCAAATGCCTATGGAGGACCCATTCGCCCATGGGATAATGGGTCCTAGGTCCCTATTCTTGGAACACACATTACTCAAGGTAAAGTGTTATGTATTGGCATTAATTATTGTTGGGTTTCTCCTTCTGAAAAATGTAATTTATTAGGCTTGTAGATGAATAATAGGGCTTATTAAGAAATAATTAAGTCCAATTTAGTTAGGAGGGCCCAAACAAAGTTTGAAAATTTAAAGGGATACATTTTTCTACACTGAGTACATGAAATAAAAACGAAATCTATTCATATAAGCATATATAGATCATGTGTGTGACCCATTTATGCTTAATAACATCTATAACAAAGTATCAGATAGGTGAATATGGAATGGGTTGATGCCTCAGGTATAAGCAAATGGTGTCTCAAGACATAAACAATATGTCAAGTGTCTCAGTCTCAGATATAAATGTGTTGGTGGTGGTGTGCTCAGTCAGTCAGGTTGTGCCAGCCAGCCAGTGTCTCTTGAGGCCTCTTGGGGGGTGTGGTTAAGTTAAATGTGATTATGTAGTGCATGCAAAAACTATTCAACCCATATGGAAAAAATAATGTAATTAGGTGCAAAGGGTGTAATGGGCATAAGCAAGATCATAGTTGATATATAGTTACATAGGTGATAAGACAAAGTTTCCCTCAATGGCTAGATAAATATCATGTGATGATTAGAAATGGGAAAATCATATCAATATAGACATATAGATTCTCATCGATAAGGTATGATCACGAAGGTACCTATGAAATTATTTTTTTCAATTTACATTACAAGGGTTTTAATTAATTTTTGAATTTTTTTTAGCACATGATTATAGGAAAATACTATAAAAATTAACATATGTCCGCGTTGATAAGTATCTTAGGGTGTATACAAAGCATCATAACTCAATGTGATCACAACATGGGAAGCATTAGGATCATGATAGAGTTTGTGAGTATAAAATGATATGGGGCTAGCATGATGCTTCCCAATGTAATGAGATAGTTTGAGAAGCATGATAGGATAATAAAGTCCTAGTATAGCATGGGGTAAGTGTAGTGCTCAAACCCCACCTAACCCCCCCAATATTGTAGAGCATCACTTATAAGCCCTTCTCAAAAGAAATAATTCTTATTTGATGATATATCTTCAAAAATATTGAATGACCCCCAGCTAGAGTTTCATGAAGCTCTTCCAGAATCTTGTGTTTGAGAGTGGAATTCTTATATAGGTATATTCTCTCTTTATACCACAAGGAATCTCCATTCCAATAAAAATTATATGAAGTACTAGGATTAATTTGCAATTTTTGAATAAGATTCCTTGTAGCATCATTTTTCCACTCTTTTTTGGCTTCTTTCCCTAATCAAATTTTATATTAAAATAGCACATAATAATGTCTCGTCCTTCTCATCCTTCTTGTATAATGCATCTACCACAATATTATCTTTCCCTTTGTTATATACAATCTCAAATTCATAACACAACATCTTAGTGATCCATTTTTGTTGCTCTTTAGAAGATAATATTTTCTATAGAAAATATTTTAGGCTATCATGATCAATCTTAACTTTAAACTTTGTACCCATTAGATGTGGCCTCCACTACTTCACTACATGAAGAATAGCTATTATTTCCTTCTCATAAATGGATCTTATTTTATTATCACCCTTCAATTGATGAATCTCAAAATAAATGGACCTACCCTCCTATATGAGAAATTCACCTATAATATTACCTAAAGCATCACATTCCACAACATTTAAATACTTGGTGAAGTTTGGAGTGACTAGAACTAGAGTAATACACATAGCCTCCTTTAATTTCTCAAATATTGTATGAGCTAACTCATTCCATTGAAAAGTGTTCTTCAATAGAACTATGAGGGGTGATTTTATATGGTCATAATTCTTCACAAATATCCTATAGTATCCAGTGATTGGACTAGAAAACCCCTCAATTTCCTAATGGTTTTGGGAAAAGTCCATTCTATGATAGCATTATTTTTTTGGGATCAACCTTAACTCCTTCCTGTGACACTATGTGTCCCAAGTACTCCATATATTTGAGACCAAAAGCACACTTGAAGGACTTACATAAAGCTAGTGATCTTTGAGAATTTGTAATGCTTAATCTACATGGTCCAAATTTTCTTCCCATGTCTTTCCATAAATTAGTATATCATCAAAGAACATTGATACAAAATTCCTCAAAATTTTCTTAAATATATAATTCATCAAGCTTTAAAATGTAGATGGGGAATTTGTAAGACCAAATGGTATGACAAGAAACTCATAATGACTCTTGTGAATCCTAAATTTTGTCTTGGGAATATCCCCTTAATTTAGATTTGGTGATAACATAATCTAAGGTCTAGTTTTATAAAAAACATAGCTCCATTCAATTAATCTTTTAAATCATCAATTATTGGAATAGTAAACTTATCTTTATGGTGTACATGTTGAGAAATCTATAGTCTTAGCACATGTGCCACATTTAATCTTTCTTATACACCATCACCATAAGAGAGGAGTAAGCACTTTGGCTATGCATGATAATGCTAGCCTCTAGAATCTCATGAACAATCTTTTCAATCTTACTTTTTTTGTATATATATAGTCTTATCACATGTGCCACATTTGATCTTTGTTATACACCTTGACCATAAGAGAGGAGTAAGCACTTTGGCTATGCTTGATAATGCTAGCCTCTAGAATCTCATGAACAATCTTTTCAATCTCACTTTTTTTGTATATATGGGTACTTATAAGGCCTAATTTTTGTTGTTTGGATCCTAGGAACTAATTGTATGGCATGATCACAATCCATCTTAGGAGACATTTCTTTAGGAATATCTCAAAAATCTGTTGAGTGATGTGTTGTGACTCAATTCTTCCATGTCCTTTTTGCTTGATTCCATTCCTTTCTATGTTTCTTAGTAATATTTGACCCATTTTTAATAGTCAATCTAAGAAATTTTAAATGAATCATATTTATTAAAATTATACTTTGGTTGTTTCATTAATCCCCCATTTTTTTCATGTTTATTCAAGTACCCAAGTTGAAAAACCAAAAAAATTGGCTAAATATTGAATTTTTTGAAGTTTTGAGGTCACTCATTCCTACATACCTTTCTTACCAATTCCAAATCCCTTCTCCAATTCTTTTGAAAAATTGGCCCTAAATGTGGTTTATTGCCTTATTATAGTTTTGGGGTTTTGTATCCTTACATACCCTTCTTATTGATCCTGAAACCCCACCTAAAAAACTTGTAAAGTTGGCTAAGTGTTAAAGTTGTTTTTATTTCAAACTATGGGTGTTTCCCTTACCTTTCTATCATTTATTGCATCCTCAATGCCAAAAGTATGAAAGTATAGTCAAAAATCATAAGTCCCAAGTGTATTTGTTGGACTTTTGGACTTCTTCATCCATCCATTTGCATCAAAAATTTTGGAGTTCTTCATTCCTCCATCTCTTTTAGACTTGTTATCTCAATCATACTTTCCTTGATAATTTAGTACTCTATCAATTGCTTTTTATATGTTATCAAGGTTAGAATGTTGGTTGTTCCCTTTCTATCACCTTTTTCCATGCGCCCTAATGGTTTGGAACTCCACTAAAGCCTTTTGAAATTCACCAAATTATTTATCATTTTTGGAGTTTTAGGATTTCTCATACCTTCCTACCATCCCTTCCTTCTTTGATTCCTCAAGATTTTTGTTTCAAAAATTTTAACTTCTTCATCCATTCATCCCTTTCAAAATTTTCATCTAGGTCATGCCTTCCTCAAAATTTTGACACCCTAAAATTTCCCCTAGTCTACTCATATCTCTTTCCCCCATCCCATGGTAATTTGTTTAGTGAAGGCTTGATGTATACTGATAAAGTTTTTTATCAAGATATCAAAGGTGGGAATTCCCATTTCCTTGGTTTGATAGGTATGTATTTCAATAGGAACCTAATGGATTGATTATAAAACAAAGCATGAGCATTAAAACTATATATTGGGACATCAAATTATTTCATGTTTCTCTACTTCGATGGGTAGGAAATGGCCCAATACTCTGATGCTTTTTTATGCAGACAAGATTGGGGGATCTTATCAAACTACCCAATCTTGCATCCTTTACATATCATCCAACCCGCATCAACATATATATTGCAAAAAAGTCTAAAAATAGCATTATTAAAAGTTCCATATGCATATTCATACAACAAAATTCTTCAATAACAATTACATGTAGTGAGGATTCCAACAAGAAACAAAATTCAAAAAATTTACAAAGTTTTATAGACACCTCCTACTTGCAAGTCTTCAAATCCTCATGCCTTCACACCCTCTTGGCTTCACTCATATTTTGAAATATATATTTTCACATGATTATACAGCTCTCTTGGCTTCCTTGAACATCTAAAAAATTTGTAAATTCCTTTTCCTCTTCTTCCATTCCTCTCCTCTTGGCAAGCTGATTTCCTGCACTTTTCTTAGGAAATCCTCTACAACTACATGCAAGTTCTTTCTTCAACCTTGTTGTTGTTGATTGCTACTTCTTAACATAATTAAATGTTGTATTTTATATAGAATAAAACCCTTGTGAAGCACCAAAAGAGGCACCCAAATCTGCTCTTCCATTTCCCTCCAATAGCCTTTTGAAATTATTTTGTATAGGAAAATTCAAAGGATGGAATGTCAAATGTCACTTACCTTATGAACACTTCAAATTGAGAAAATTAATTAATTTATAATTTATAATTTTTCAATGGATTCCTTCAACCCTTGAAACTTTGAAATTGTGCAATACAATAATTTTAAAATCACATTAAACACCTTATTTGCCTCTAATTTTTGAAATGGTAGTCAAGTCTTGATAAAATAAATGTTTTATCCTTCAACACTCTACAGGATGTTCTTGAAGCTCCAACCTGCACCAAAAATGTAAAAATCAAACATGAAAATAAAATATATATTTTTTGTGATGTAGGATTTCTTGTGAGCCTAGATGCTCTTGCATCAAACACGCCAGGTAAGAAAAAAATGTTTCATGAGTTGGAGACTCATGAACATTTAAAAATTGTATGTTTGTTTTTTATCCACTTTTCTTCCTTATCCATTTTATTTATCTTATTCTTCAGCTTATTATGTACCTTTCTATCTCTTCTATTTTTTTATTTTTCCTCTTTTTTTCCTTCTCATAAAATTTACCTTGTTATACCATGGTTCATCTTTATAGTCCACTTTATCATCCTCAACACATTGTTTTATTTCAGAATTTAAACTATTATTTCTGAACTTTACCATCTCTCTTTCTTCACTTCCTTTTACCATTTCATCCTCACAAAAATTAGCTTCATTAGCAACATTATTTTTTTTTATAAATCAACAATTACCTCTGTTTTCTTCTCCTTGCCTATTGCTGCAACTTTTTCTCCTTCAAAGAGGCATGTATTAGCTACAACCTCTTTATTTTCATTATTTTCTTCTATCATTTCTCCCTCAAACAATTTTCTAATTTCCTTATCTCCTCTTTCAATAGGAGACTATCTTCTTCATCATCAATCTCTTTGTCAAATTTAGGACTATCGAAGTCTATTTTTTGATTTTTTTTAACTTCATTCACAACTTCATCTACCTCAACAATTTTATCGTTCACATCCATAAAAACATATAACCCAAAATCAAATTCCAAATTTAGAAAAATAACATGGTGCTTGTGTATTCTCTTGTCTCTCTACTGCTGCTCCAACTTTTTCCTCATTAAAATTTGCATCTACATCTTTCATACCATCAAAAATATATGCCTCTACTGCTACAATACTTTCTTAATCTTCCTCATTTATCATCAACACACTTTCTTCTTGTATTATTCCAGCTCTATGATGTTTTCCATCATTCTTGATCACATCTACTACAACTTATACATATTGCATAGCCTCCAACCTATCCAATCTCAAGTGTATGTCTATCGCCATCTCAAGGATTTTATTTTTTTGATAATGCTTTCATGTCTGCCCACTTAATTGGCCTCTTCAAGATAATATTCATCCCATTTTTCAAATATATTTTCACTCTCAACTATCTGCAACAAACTTCACTAAAGTATACAACTTGTCTTCTTTAATAAAATGCACATGTCCTCTACCCAACAATGACTTTGGAAGACGTAATCTCAAAACCCCATCTACCCACTTTCCATTGTGGAGGAAGTTCATATCTTCTACCCAAATTTATCTTTGTTGGAGGACAATGAAAAAAAAATTACACAAAACAAACAACTCATCAAAACTTAGCTCTATGCAGTGATAGGAATTTTTTCCTGTAACAAGATATTTTTAGAGCTCCTCTCAAACACAGCACAAAAAAATACCTCAAATATTAAAGCCTTCTACCCACACACATTCCAACATCAAACCTTGCTTTGATACCAATTGACGCAAACAAGATTGGGGGGTCTTATCAATCTACCCAATCTTGGAGACTTTACATATCATCCAACCCACATCAACACATATATTGCAACAAATTCTAAAACATAGCTTTATTAAAAGTTTCATATACATATTCATACAAAAAAAAAATTCAAGAACAATTATATGTAGTGAGATTCCAACAAGAAACAAAATTCAAAAAAATTACAAAGTTTTCTAGACACCTCCTGCTTGCAAGTATTCAAATCTTCATGCCTTCACACCCTCTTGGCTTCACTCATCTTTTGAAATATGATTTTTCACATCATTATACAGCTCTCATTTCTTCCTTGAACATCTAAAACAAACTTGCAAATTCCTTTTCATCTTCTTTTATTCCCCTCATCTTGGCAAGCTGATTTCTTACACTTTTCTTAGGCAATCCTCTATAGCTACCTACAAGTTCTTTCTCTAACCTTGATTTTTATTTTTTTCTTCTTATTATAATTAATTTTTTTAATTTTATAGAGATTAAAACCCTTGTGAGGCACCAAAATAGGAACCCAAATCTGCTCTTTCATTTCCCTCCAATTGTCTTTTGAAATTCTTCTATATATGCTTAAAATTCATCATCAAATGCTTCCAAATATGGCACACAAGATTGCTGCACCATATCCCATTACTTGTTGTTGTAGATTCCTCATAAAAATCAATAAAATAATGAACTAGTTCATGCTCATTCACCTCAACTTGAAAACTGAGTCATTAATTGTTTTTCCAAATATCACTAGAATTTTCCTCCATTCTAGATAGACAAATTGAAATGATGGAATCTAAAATGTCACTTTCCTTATGAACACTTAAAATTGAGAAAATTAATTAATTTATAATTATAATTTTCCAATGGATCCCTTCAACCCTTGAAACTTTGAAATTGTGCAATAGAATAATTTTAAAATCACATTAACTCATTATTTTACTCTAATTTTTGAAATGGAAGCCAAGTCTTAATAAAATAAATGGTTTATCCTTCAACATTCCACAAGATGTTCTTGAAGCTCCAAACTACACCAAAAATGTAAAAATTAAAATCATGAAAAGAAAAAAATGGTGATGTAGGATTGCTTGTGAGCCCGTATGCTCCTGCATCACTTTTTATTTTCCTTTTTCATGGGTTCCAAAATATTAATGCCTAATCATCTAAAGGTTTGATAAATTATGAAGTGATTTTTTAAAGGTTACGAAGGCTCGATGGAATTCTTTTCCTCCATTTACTCAATCAACTCGTATTAATGGTGGCTACTCATCCAAAAACTAGAAGTAAATGTAGATGTCTTTCATTAATTAAAGCACCTATTTTGAGTGGGATTCATCCCCAACTATGGATTTTAATGATGCTATAATGCAACAATTATGGTTTGACACCCTACAAGTGTTAAGGTATGTTTAGAGATTATTTTCAAAGGAGGTTGTTTTGGAAGTGGTTTTGGGTACCTATGGAGATCGCTAGAAAGTTGCAAACAACAATTAAAGTTAAGTCCAATTTATTTTGTGGAGACAAACCTAGATGGGATTGAAGAAGGGAAATATTGTAAGTGGTTTTATCGTATAATGTCTCCTAGGTAGAAGGTATATATTTGGGCATGTGCACCAATATGGGGGACCAAAAACTAGCCACTTCACTTTTTGGTCTCTTTAAAGAGAAAATGTGAGCACATTATAACGTGTTCGCGTTATTGTTTTATTTTGAAACTTTTGTTTCTCTTTCTCTTTCAGTGAAACTATATATATTTATATATGGACATTTACTTTCTTATAATTTAAGTTATATTTCACGTATATAGTTTCATGATCTTTGAGAATGGTTTCAAATTTCTAGGAGTTATAATACAAATTCAATTTTTTGAAAGATATTATAATTTTTTAGACTCAGTCAAAATCCAATAATCAACAAGTCAAATTTCAATAATCAAGATGTCAAGTTTCAATAATCAGAAAGCGTTATCATCTCTCTCTCTCTCTCTCTCTCTCTCTCTCTCTCTCTCTCTCTCTCTCTCTCTCTCTCTCTCTCTCTCTCTCTCTCTCTCTCTCTCTCTCTCTCTCTCTCTCTCTCTCTCTCTCTCTCTCTCTACTTCTCTTTATATCTCTCCCCCTCACTATATCTCCCTCCCTCCCTCTGTCTCCCTCTGTCTCAATCTCTCCACCTTCCTCCTTCCCTCTCTACTTCTCTTTTTATCACCTCTCTCTCCCCTTCCCTCTCTACTTCTATCTATCTCACCTCTCTCTCACTCCCTTCATCATCTCTCTACTTCTCGATATCACTCATCTCCCTCTTTCTATACCTACCTCCCCTTCACTATCTAATATTTATCTCCTCTCTCCCTCTCTACCTACCTCTTTCTCCTTCCATACCTCTACTTGTCTCTCTCACTACCTCTCTCTACTTACCTCTTCCTACCTAAAGAGACAGATGGAGAGTGGAGATAGAAAGAAGTATATATAGAGAGAAGTAGAGAGAGGGAGAGGAGAGATACATAGGAGTAGAGAGGGAGGGAGGGAGAGTTAGGTAAGGAGAGAGAGAGGTGAGATAGAGAGTCGCGGATCAGGGCGACACCGATCAGATCGCGCTGCGTCCAGAAATCACGTCGAACTCAAAATCAATCAGATCCGACCATCAAAATCAGATCGTCAATCGGAATCAAAATCATCTTGGGATCCGCCCGACTCGATGAACAATCGATCAATCCGCGAAATCAGATCACGGCGCGTCGAACGCTGCAATCCGTTCAAATCAATGCGAGAGATCAGATCTTGCGCCAGGTCAGATCAGATCCGTCGACGGATCAATCCGAGGGGGGTGATATATAATTAGAGAGGGAAGGAAAGAGAGAGGGAGAGAGGTAGATCTTGAGCTCAGGGGAGATAGAGGTAGAGAAATGGAGATAGGGAGAGAGAAGAGGTCTAGATTGCAAGGCATATAGTTTGAGTGAGATAGAGAGAAAGAGATGATAGGAGGTTACTAATTATTAAAATTTGACTAATTCTAAAAAATCATAAGATCTTCCAAAACCTAGACTCTACATTATAACTCCTAGAGATCTGAAACTATTCTCAAACATCTTGAAACTATATACATGAAATATAACTTAAAGTATAAGAAATTAAAAATTTATATATATAAATGTGACTTATACATTATTTCATGTATATAGTTTCACTAGAGGAGAAATAGGAAGAGAAATTTCCAAAGCAAACAATAATGTGAGTGTGTTATAATGTGCTCACATTTTGAGAATGCATTAAATAACATGAGCACATTATAGCATGCTTGTGTTTTATAACTCACTTACGTTTTTGTTTGCTTTTGAAATTTCTAATACTTTGGCTTGGATTTTCCTTAGGATTCCAACCCAAAGGCTTGGAGTTACTTTTCAACATCCAAAGATGTGTTTTTATAAATTGTAAAAAAATTGGCATAATCTCAAGCATACTCCCCATCAGGTTTGCACATGTTTCAATTTCAAGTCAAAAAACACCATGATAATGTTAAGCTCTCTTAGCTATCTAACCATATAATTTTTTTCATGTGTTGAGTAGGTTAAGGTTTTCATCTTTAATTTATTTTGTTAGTGTATTGATTTTTTTTTCAAAAACCAATGTTTGGTAGTTTTGACTTTATGTTTTAACCATTCATCGAAATTTCAAATAAATTACATTTTTAGAAACTAGAATACATTCTATACATATTCAAAAATAATAATTTTTATGTTTTCAAAAAATTTAGGGGGGAGCACGCTCAATTTTCTATTTTTTAGGATGTGTCCACTTTGAAAATTAGTAAAAAAATCATATATTCATTTTAAAAATAGCAAAAAAATCAAGAATAAACTACGTGGTGTTAGCTAATTTCTCATTGAAGTGATTTTTGAAATACTAAAAATAGTTAACATTTTAGGGGGGGCATACCAAGTGCTATGTTATGTTTTTTATAAAAAATAGAACCAATTTGTGTGGCCCCCCTTTTTCAACCCCTTAATCTTATCATTTTCAAAAAAATGGTAGTTCAGAAAGCAAATTCAGAACACTATGACTCTTGTTTTTGTCACATCTCCATATTCTAAGTGTAACTGTCTTCAATTTCTCAACCAAAGTTAGCCTTTCCTAATTTTAGAAAAAAGTGGCCACTTAAAACCCTTTTTTGGTCCCCCATCTTTTTACACTTACCCATCTAGGAATTTTTTTAAGTCGCAGTTAGGGACTCTCCCTGGTCACATTTTCTAACTGAGTGTAATATTGATTTAGATAAGTGTAATAAAACTTTGAAAATATTACAATATTTTTAATAATCTTTCTCATATTGTATGTGGATGTATGCAATACTATATGGATTAATAAGTTTGTTTTCTCGTAAACTTCACAATTTGTGTTATATGCAAATACATGGCTCATTCTTTTTCACTTTTAGTTTATTTTCTCCAAATATATTGTGACTCTATTTCCCATGAAATAGGCACCAATCTCAAATCATCTAAAATAAAAAATATTAATCAGTAGTGTAGGAGGAGTAGTCTTCTGCACTCATAACCTAGCAATATAACTAGGTATTTATTATTAAAAGAGTTATGAAATGAATCTATCTCATGTGGGTTATGATTACATAGCTATATTATTTATATAGGGTTTTATAGATAGCTATTTGTACTTGGTTTAATGACAAGCTTTGGGGCCAAGTCAACAAGTTGGTTTTGGCTATCAATTGGCTCAATTATTCATTTTGTTTTATTTTAATACATGTTGAGGTATACCCTTGGGAACATCCTCCTAAGTCTAAGTTAAGCTCAAAGTTTAGGAAATATAACCCACTCTCACAGAGTTGAACTTTAACCCTCCACAATTTTTGATGAGCTAATTTACTCGCGTGATGACAACCATGGCCTTGTGAGTGAGATTTCATTCTAGGAAGTGGAGCAATGGTTTTAGGACCCAATATGAAGATCTATAATTATTTGTATATCTAAATGGGTAGGATAATTTGATTGATAATTTAATAAATACAATTTTTCCATGAATCTATCAACTCCTTTCTTAAACAACGTTTGCATTTTATGAGAGCTTATCATCTATAGGGATTTTGCATGCAACCCTTTTAGCCCCATTATCTTTCCTTTTTAGTGAATTCAAATGAATATCAATTGTTCCTAAAGTAGTGATCCATTGTACTCCTAGTACCATATATGTTGCACCCATGGGAATAGAAAATATTGAGCAATAAAATTGGTATTCCCCCATGCTTAATTTACTGTTATGGAATTTTCTTGAACAACTAACAGTACCCCCATATAAAATTTAGAACTAGAATTCTAAAGCAAGGTATATTAAAAACTTCATACAAGTAGATGACTTCTTGTTAAATTTTTGAGTGCTTTCTAAGTGAATCAACACTATTAGTCTCTCTTTCTTTTAGAAACCTATCACTTTAAGAGTTTTCAAGGTACAAAACCAACAAGAGAATGAAAATAAATGGTTGGATGAGTATCTCCAAATTCCTCTTCTATCTCATTTCCTCCATATAATATTACCTCTTCTTCCTCATTTGGACCTATAATGTAGAATAATATATTTTATACACATTTATGATTGTAACTATATTTGCTATCCTAATTAAAACATAACCCTTTTTCTCTCTTCTCTTCAATTTTTTTGGAGTCAACTTGGTGCAATGAGACCCAATGACTATGTAAGAGAGATCTTTTTTCTTAAATATTTTTAATCCCTTGTTACCTATTGGCCAAAATATTTTCCTCAACTTTTCTTGACATAAGTATCACTTGGGACAAGGATTGTGGTTGGAATAAATATATTTCATATTTTATGTGGTCCTTTAAACCTCCTAGAAATCATTCCTTCAACTTTTCTTTTGTAATATCCTCCAGTCTTAGACACATGGTTTGAAATTGACAATTATAGTCCTTGATCATACCTATTTTCTTTAATTTAGTGAGTAGGTATAAGTATCTATCAATAATTTTTTCTCCATGATGGGTAGCAAGTTCCTCTTGAAAAATAAATCATGTGACCACACAACCCTTATTTTTATTCTCTTCGCATGATCATTGAAACCAAATAAATTGGTTTGGTTCCAAGTATTATTATGCCATTAATACCTTTTGTTGACATGGAACATGGTGAAGATCAATGAACTAATCCATCTGGTAAACCCAATTGGTTGGATCCTTGTCATCAAACTTTCTCATATCCAACTTTGGAGTGAAATTCCTAGGAATAGGATTATTTGAGTGTTGTTCCTTCTTGAGATCTTAGGAAATCCCAAATAATTCATATTATATTGAAGGGTTATCTTTCACCATATGATGTGAATCATCTCCCTTATATTTCATACCATGAATAAACAATTTTAATTCATTCATCTCCTTCTTCATCTTTCTTTACTAATGAAACTCCCTTAATCATCTCCTTCAGTAATAAAATTACTTCATTCATCTCCTTCTACATTAATGAAATTCATTCCTTAACCTTGTTGATTTACTCATTAGGATTAATATCCTCAATTTCTACATCATCCTTATATGTAGTTTTTCCATGTGTGACGCCATTCTTTTTGCCTCCTTTTGTAACACCCATCATGATGGAAAAATAATAATTTTGAAATAAATCACAAAAATAAAATCCAAAAAATATTTTAAAATTACTATAACTTGTACTAGATCATAGATCTCACATTTTAATTAAAAAAATCCAAGAAATTTGTTGATTTGTGGCCTTGAGCACGAATTTGGTGTAAAACCCTTATTCTACACTAAATCACTTAATTTCACTCTAGTTTCTCTAATATTTGGACTATATCAGCTTCAATATGTCCTTGAACAACCCCCTTAAAATTAGAAAAAATAGACCAAATCTAGGATATATGCACTTCTCCAAATTACCTCCAATATTAAAAAAATTACCTTGTTTCTTGCCTTCATGGTACTAATATCATACTTTAATACCACGTGTAACAAAAGAAATTGCACAACAAAGGGATATAACATGAAATAATTTATAAATACTTGATAATAATAGAGAATAAAAAGCCACTTTGAGGGGGAAAGCCTCAAAATATCTTCAAAGAGAACACAATTCATATTTTAATGATAATAAACTTATCTCTAGCTCCTATATATACCTAATTATTCCTTAGATACCATCGAGGCTGACATAGACATTTAAATATGACACCTAAGATTACCTGAATATTTCAATAATAATATAATAATTATCATAAAAATTAATTAAGAATTAAGGTAGCCACAAACCGACTACTCATAATCCTATGTATACACTAGGTAGTCACAAGTTAACTACTCATAACCCCATGCACACTATAAGATTTTAAGAACATAACAAATATGGTGATCCATCAAAATCAAAATTTTAGAACTTTCCTCCATATGAAATCTATCACATAGAAAAAAACTCCCTACATAGATGATTTTTAACACCCACCTTACCTTATTTAATATTTCAGATATCATGAAAAAAATAAATGTTGCAAATAGAATACGTAACTTCTACTTATAGTGCCTCCATTTTCTTTAAACAAATAATCATAAAAAAAAAATTAAAAAACTATCTCCTACACCCCTTCTTATCTCTAACACCTCCTCTTATCTCTAACACCTCCTTTCATCGTAATTTTAAAGTCATTTCTTAAGATAACTAAGACTAGCTTATATGGCACCTAAATTATGATACATATAACAAGGAATTTGGTCCACTTGTGGCACTTCCCTAAAGAATAGAAAATAAAATAAAAACATAACTTACTAGATCATTCTTATGTCTTATATAATATTCCACATGACATAAAAATAGTCTCTTAAATATTTAATTGTGGTGTCTCCTAATGGGTGGGTCCCCACCTTAATAATACATATTTTTTTATTTTTGAAAAATAAAAACATTAAAAAATTTCAAAACCTCTTCTCTTTTATGTCCCTTGGGTTACATTTCTTATAGAAGTGGGAGCCCTAATCATATTTCATCAATGTCGAAAATTGGCATTTCAAATAGTCAAGAGATAGTCAAATAGTCAACAGTTGAAATCCATTCTTGTAATTCTCAAGAGCCATAACTCTTTGAATTTGGGAACTTTTGAGCTTATACTTGAAAACTAGAAGTGAAGAGCTAGAAATGCTCAAGAATTTTGAGACATAAAATCATATTTTGAGAATAGCAATGGGGATAAATTTAGCTTATAATATCCACATATAAGGCCAAGAAAATATGAAATATTATGTCCACAACAAATTACATAGAAGTTGATAGAGCTACAAGATACGATAATATTACATGCCATCTATCTCAATTTATTTGCCCCAACAAAAAAATAGAACTCTACTTAAAATTCATTCTACAAAGAAAAAATGAGATTAAATATAATTCTTTGCAAGTAGGGACTTCCATGGGATTAGAAACTACACAAACAAGGAAAACATTTTTTGTGGGCCCAAAATCATCTATAACAATTTTTTCTATTATACAACATAGGGAAGTGGGTATTCCTTTCTCAAAATCAAATAAATATTTCATCCATTTCTACTTTGCTCACCCATTTTCAACATTTAAAACTTACATGTGCAAACAAGAGAAAACAAAGAAATAAAAAAAGACACACAAAGGAAAGAGCCTATTCATTGCTTCCTATTTCACCTTTATTTGATTTTGAAGAAGTTGAGTGTCCAAACTTGAGAATCCTTCCAAAAGACATCCCAAGAAACCTCTTATTGCACACACAATAGAGAGTGTGGTTATTCTCAAGATGTAAGATTAAGTGAGGGAAGGTATGTTGTTTCTCTTCAATTTAGCAATATGACCTTACATTCAATATCTAGATAATAAATGGCTTCCAAGAGGATTCA
>VDFB02016021.1:0-10671 GCA_007258455.2 Sequoia sempervirens
GCTCTTACCAATGCTTTTGTTGTTTTTATTAGGGAGCTCTCTCTCAATGTTGAGGGCCCTAGGGATAAGCTCATCAGAAGAAGTGACACATTGCATCTTTAACTAAAAGGATAAATCCGTATTGATATTAGCAATGATGATTCTGACTCATTGCTTCTTAGGAATGGGTCACTTACTCTTACTAGCTCGCTACCTCCATTGTTGTAGGAATGTTGTGATCAAGTTCAATATTTTGATTTTAGGAGTCTTAACGGTTGGAAATCATAGTAAAATCAGAATTTAATAAGTTTTGGAATTAGCATTGTAAAGTGTTTTTTGGGGTCATTAACTTCAGACTATCTTCTCTTTTGCAGGGGTGGTTGCATGCCAAATTTTTTTGGTGTAAAATATCGAAATTATTAGATTATGTTACTTGTCTATGAATAAAAATTATTGGAGTGTGAGTTTGATATTTTTTGAAGATCTAAATAGTCAAGCTTGGTAAAGAAAAATCATGTTAGATAATATTAGTCCAAAAAAAATGAAGAGACACTTGATATATTGTGGGCTAGATTGAAAACAAAGGGTGATGGGAAATGTTATTGTCCTTGCAATAGTACGAAGGGCTTAAAGGAAACGAATGACTTTTAATCACAACAACTGAGAAACATTATAGGTAGCATGGTCATGTTGAAGGGGGGCATGATTATCATCCATTAGTAAGTTGTTCATTATATGTGTTTATATTGATTGAATTTGTAAATGTTTATATCGTTTTAACATTTTATATATATATATATAATCACTTGATGATGATCATGGTTTATTTGTGTCTATCATTATTGCAGGTTGGGCATGCACCCTAGGGCACATGATATGGATTATCATGGTCTGGAGAATGTGGTTTTGCAAGTGGACAAACATGGAGCTGTGAATATCAAAGATGAAGTTAATGATCCTATGGAAGAAGATGATCATGCACCAGAAAACACAGTTGAAGATGATGGTATAGATACATTGATCCATGACACATTTAGAGGTAGAGCTGATCATGATGATCAGGATGACTTTGATGATGTTCATGATTTACCTGTACTTGAGAAGGCATACAAGCCCCTTTATGAAGGCTCCCAAACAACTCTTCTCTCTGTTGTATTTTTGTTATTGAACTTGAAGGTTATGAATGATTTATCAAACATAGCAATCTCATGGATGTTAAGGTATGTCATATATGTCATCTTTTTTCATCTATTTTAATTGTTGTTAGTTCATCATTAGTAAATAAAGGATGAAATATGTACCATAAATATTCTTTATATGAACAAATTATTTTTTGTTGTAGATTGATTGGTGAATTTTTGTTACCACCATCAAATATTTTACCTCGCTCATACTGAGATTTATGTGCCATTATGAAAGATATCAGAATGGAGTATCAAGCAATAGATGCATGTCCCAATGATCATATTATATAGCATAAACAACATGAATTTGCAACAGAATGCCTAGAATTTCATATCAGTAGATATCGAATAGATCAAATAACAAAAAAGGTGTCTCACAAGGTTCTTCATTATATTCCCATAATTCCACATTATCGATGATGATTATTTAGGTGTGAAGCAGCATTGAGTGGATTACCATGCATGAATAGAAGTGGAGATGACATTAACGTTCACAGTGAATGGTTACTTGCATTTAGGGACATGTAGGAAAAATAGCCACACTTTAAAAAAGAACCTCGTAATCTTAGGCTTTCATTGGGAGCGGATGGTGTCAATCCATTTGGAGAGTTGTGATCTATTTACTCAGTGTGGCCTGTTTTTATTATCAACAATAGCATTCCTCCATGGATGTCAATAAAGAGGGGAGCACATAAGTATTCAATGAAATGATTGTTCTAGAGTATTTTTTACATCGAGGTTTTTTTAGCAGTAGTAGCATCACATTAAAGAGAGGAAACAACAAACACTCTGTTAAAATTCCATTCCTACCTCAAAATCTACTGCTTTGCAAGAAAGAAAAGCATTTCAGGCAATTCCAAAGCAATACTTTCATATTTTTTTATTAAACATCAATATAAAGACCTTTGTTTTGTTGCTCTTACGGGAATTTTTTAACTGGGAATGAAACTATTTCAACATTTAGAAAACCACGTTTGACAGGTATACAAGGTATTGGAAATGCAAACTTACAAACTATTTGCAAAAATGCTTTTACATTTTAAGATAGAGAAATTTCATTTTGTGAACTTGCTTTAGTGGCAAAGACAAAGCAGAGTTGATGACCATCACCAGCCAAGCACTTTGGAACACATCCTAACATTCTATTTTCAATGGAATCAAGGAGGTTATTTAAACTTTTACACCCTTCTATGTTCAAGTGTTGCAGCTGTGACAGGTTGCCAATGAATCAGGGAGGCTATTTAAATCTATACACCCTACCATGTTAAAGTGATGCAGCTATGACAGGTTGCCAATGGAATCAGGGAGCTTATTTAAACATCCACACCCTTCTATGTTCAAGTGTTGCAGCTGTGATGGGTTGCCAAATGAATCAGGGAGCTTATTTAAACGTCCACACCCTTTTATGTTCAAGTGTTGCAGTTGTGACAGGTTGCTAATGGAATCAAGGAGGTTATTTAATTAGGGAGCTTATTTAAATGTCCACACCCTTCTATGTTCAAGTGTTGTGTTGCAGCTGTGACAGGTTGCTAATGAAATCAAGGAGATTATTCAAATTGTGACAATATTTTATTTTTAAGTGTTGCAGTTGTGATAGATTGTCAACAAAATCAAGGAGGTTATTTAAACCTTTAAAATTTCCTATTATATTCAAGTGTTGCAGCTGTGAGAGGTTGAAAATGGAATTGGAGAGGTTATTTAAACCTTTGCAACTTTCTATTTTCAAGTGTTGCAGATGTGATAGGTTGCCAATGGAATCAGGAAGGTTATTTAAACCTCTACAGTCTTCTATGTTCAAGTGTTGTAGCTATGACAGGTTGCCAATAGAATTAGGGGGGTTATTTAAACTTTTAAACATTTCTATGTTCAAGTGCTACAACTATTTCAAGTTGCCAATGGAATGAGGGAGGTTATTTAAATCTATACACCCTACCATGTTCAAGTGTTACAGTTGTGATAGGTTGCCAATGGAATCAGGAAGGTTATTTAAACATTCACACCCTTCTATGTTCAAGGTTGCAGCTGTGACAGGTTGCCAATGGAATCAAGGAGAATAACTATTTAGTATTTATTGAATCAGTAATTTGATTCGTAGTCACTCAACCTATAAACTAACAACGTAGTATTATATACAAATGCAAGAAACACAATACTTGTTAAAATACCAACAAGGCCACAATTAACTTTTAAAAACTAATATGCACATAGAAAGGAAAAATTATTCTATTAAAGTAATCTACAAAAATATTCATCTACATACCCTATCTATAAGCTTGTCAAACAGTAAATCTGATGATGATGATGAGACACCATCCCTTTTTCTTCTTCATTAGCCATTTCAATATCAAGTAGCTAAAATCTCAAGACTGGATCTGGAACAAAGGGCAACAAAAGTTACTACACACTTCACATCAATTTTTATGTCTTACTAATTCACAAAAGTAAATCAAGAAAGGAATAATGATAGAATCAGATTATCTGAATTTAGAACCAAATACCATATGATGTTCTTGGGTAGTGGTCTTGGCAGTAAATTGGCAAGAGATTACCACTGCTAGCCCAAGTCTGATTCTCAGGTACATTTGTGTGGTGAGAATTCCCAGGGTGATGCCATCCCAGGGCTTCAACCCTTCCCAATCAAGAAAAAGGGGTTCACCTTTAAAAATACAAGTACCAGATTACAAAGTTTAGACCTTCTAATTCAAAATTCAGTCTTGGATCTGAAAGTGGCCAAAACACTTTAAAAAATAATGTTTCCTTTAAAATCTACACTACCTTTAAATTCAAAAGTCCTATTTCTTAACCTGCAATATCTGAAAATATGCTTATCAGAAAATTGCGATCATAAAAGAAGCAATTCATCCTTTAAGAAAATAAACATCCCAAGTGGGAGAATATATCACATGCAAGAGGATATCTCTGATAATTATGCAACACAATTCCATTGCAATGCAAAGCTCAACTAACTAGCAATATTTATACTTCAAAAATGTCTAGACTAGTTCAAGAAAAGAAGAAAATTTCCAAACCAGTGAAATGCAAATAAAGTATAGAAATTTAGGCCCATATACTCATTTTTATTGCTGGATGAAGACATCTTTAATAATTATGCAGCACATTACCTTTGCAGTGTAAAGCTTAACTACCTAGCAACAAAAATCCTTCAAAAGTGTCTAGAATTAGTTCAAAAAAAGAAGAAAAATGCCAAACCAATCAATTGCAAATAAAGCATAGAGTTTAGTCCCATATGCTCATTTCATATCACAAAACATTGCCTACCTCTCATCAACTACCTTAGATGTTGCAACCCTAAGCTGGCTTCGTAAAGACCAAGAATTGACATTGCCCTTAGCCATATCCCTAATGAGAAACTACTAGTCAAATTTTCAAATATCATACTCAACCACCAGATCATACTGCTGAAGAAATTAGATAGGACTGTTCAAGAATATTAAGGAATACAAAACCACCCAGGAGCAACATCTTGAAGGAAGTAAACTGGGCATTATAAAAACTTAACAACAATGAGAAGATCATTGTTCTCAAAGTGGACAAAGGGAGTGCCAATATTGTGCTTAAAACCAAGGATTATATTAATAAAATGAGGACCATCTAGAGATCAGTAGAAGCTACTAGTTGGTAAGAAGTGAAACCATGAACAAAACTATATAAGATGTGGCAAAGATCATAAATGAGTCATTGTTGAGCAGTGAGCGGAAACAAAGACATAATGCAAAGGCCCAATAATGCCAAGAATATATGGGGTGCCTGATGTGCACAAACTAGTAGCATCCTTGAGGCCTAATGTGTATTTGATAAAATCTCCAACACAAAACTTAGCTAGTTATTTAGCAAGAAAATTGATCCATTTCTAGGTAAGACACCAGCATTCATTAAAGACTACATGTTTTTTGTATTTTTGTAAATAAACTCGAGGAAGAAAAAGTTGAAGATTGCAAAATACTCTTGAGCTTTGATGTGGTGTCATTGTTCACAAACATCTCCTTGATGAAGCTATTGAGACAACCAAATAAAATCGAGAAGAATATTATAGATGATGTGATTGATCTGTTTATATTAAGCAGCCACATGTCACATATATATTGAACAATAAAGAACTTATTTGAAAATAGAGGTCATGATGATTGCTATTCACAGTTTCCCAAAATATGTAATCACATGCATTCCTCAGTATTAGGAATAAACACCACCTCATTCCAAGAAAATTGGATTAAGTGATTTGGCACTGGCTTAAACATTTTCACTTGCAGTATTCCATCAAAGCTACATATAATTATGACTTTCAAGTTTCAATGATTTAACATATTTGGTGAAAGTATCCTAAATTTTTTTGGAATTGTTGCAAACTATCATGTACTATGGATGAGAGTTGTGTTTTGTGTTGATCACTATTATGTTAGGCATGGGTTTATTTTTTATTCTACTGCTAGGAATAAATTGTTCCAAACTCAACAAATATGGTTCAAGAAAGAAAAGCAACACTGAAACACCAAAGGCTCACTAGTAGTAACATGACAAAGCAGATAGAGAACACAAATTAAAATACTAGCCAGGTTCCAAGCACAACAATGATATTTGATCATAATGAGGCATAAAGTCACATAGTTAATAGCAGTCTAGAAACCATTTAAGAAAGGATATGGTTAAAGGGATTTGACAACATCACTATAAAAGGTTTGTCCATTAGGAGGCAGGTCACAGTGGGAACAAGAATTCTTGTAGGAAAAATACTTAGAATTCCTGGTATGTCTCTACATATTCACAAAATGTGATTCATGGTGTTTTAAGTGTGATTTGATAAGGAAAAATATCATGAAAGAAGATAAAATGTGATACACATGTACCTGGCAGTCCATGAGAACTAGATCAAATGGTGAAAGATCTCCTGATGTCATGTGATTTCCATAGACTTTTGCTTTATTTATGGGGTTCAGTTTGTCAGAATCACCCATGTTATAATTGCATTTCAGTGCATCCACTGCTTGCAGTCCATCCCCAACAACAACTACAGTAGCACCCATATTTTCAAGCATGATGGTTGCAACTCTTTGAAGAATAGGTGTATCTTCTGCCAATAAAATCCAAATGCCTTTTAGATACTTATCCGTAGAAATACCATTGGAGGGAGCCCATCGTACTAGAGCTTTAGGAGTTGTTCCAAATATTATTGGCTGGTGTATGCAATCTAAACATTCCTTCTCATCATTCAAAGGTGGAGGACCTCAAGAAAGCCTCATAATTGGAAAGCTTGGGCTAGATGGAATACAAGCAAGTTCATGAGGCAAATTTTCACTTTGATATTTATTGTTCCCTTCTGATGCCAGCTGAATATTGAATGTGTCACAATTGCAGTGTTTAGAAGAGGCAGACATCAAAGATTTTGATTCTTTCATATAGTGAGAAGAATCTTTAATGCATATTCTAGAATCCAATTCTGGGGTTGGGCTACTGTCAAGGCTCTTAGAGAAAGTTCTTGTATCAGTTTGAGTGGATATAGAGTCAATTTTGAATTTCCTTGTTGAATTTCCCATTTCAGCTTGCAAATTTCTTCCTTCAGACTCTTTAAATTTCTTCCTTCAGACTCTTTAAAGGTTTCATAAGTCATCACTAAACCATTAGTTTTCTTCAATAGATGTGGAATACAATTTTACCTATCATTCATAGCTTTTACAGAATCACTCAAGATTTTGGCAGCAGATGAGCTATCTGGAACACTTGGAATTATATGACATGTACTTTTAGTTATTTCATTTTCTTCTGTAAATTGATCACCAATGTCCTAGGCTAAATTATGACAATCTTCATCCAAAAAGTAATCAAATGGTTCTTCACTTGAAGGAATTATAGTAGATCGAATATTCAACCCTTGCTGTGTGTTAAGTGGCAAGTCTGATGATCCTGAACCAGTACCCTTTCGCTCCACTTGATATGTCATATCTTCTACCATTGCTGTCAATATTTGAATATGTTTTGATTTATACAGAGGTCTGTTAACCATGATAGAATACCCCAATCTTCTCAATTCCAACTTGACAGTGGCAAATGTATCATGATTCATGAGCCATGCAAATTTTACTCTTCCTCGATATTTATTGAGATAAGATGCTTGACCCTTCCAGATTTTTATGTCCACATCCAAGATCCTTGAATCGATAACTGCAAGAAAATTGTGAGAATTTGATGCCTTCTTTCCAGAAGTACTGTAGAGGACCCTTGTATCATTTGTAGATATTGAATCTTCTTTGCATTCTGCACAGCTGCATTCTTTCAGTGGGACTCCATAATATGTCATACTCTTTGACTAGACTCTATTGGCTTCATGTAGATTAGAGCATTTTATACAATTTATTTTAGAAAAGCTTCTATCATTTCATTCTGGTTGGTTGCTTGATGTACTTGGAAGCCATTTTCTTGTAACCATTGGGACATTGTTGAACGACCAATGTCACCATTTAGAGCTAGGAGAACCTTCCAACAACAAAGACAAAAGAAAATCAAGATCCAATGGTTAAAAACTAAAAGCATTAGCTTATGAAAGAATATGTCAATAAGAGTAATACAAATAGTATTTATGCATGCTTTCAATACCTGCAACATAATTGGGAAAGAAGGAACATAAGCAAAATTAAAGAAAAAAGCAAACACATATTGCTATGCTTGCCAAAACCTTTTTGAGAAAGACAATGGCATATAGCATGAAGATATCAAAATAAAAGGTAGTACGTAGTTTTGATGAAAGAATAAGATAAAATGTATATTAAAATTACTTGCCCATTCAACATTACTCATAATGCTTAATTAGAAATGAATACCATTGTGTGGTCCTTATCAATGCCCTTCCAAATCTGTTGGGAAATTTGTCTTGAGTTTTTAGAAGGTGCACCAAACACTAAAGTCAAATGCATGAGTTCCTGGACCTTCTTTTTGTCTGACACTAATCTGGCCTCCCATTTTGTTAACCTAGAAAGCATAAGAAAACCACCACATTGTGAATAGATATAGAAAAACTAGCCTTGTAAGGCTATTATAAATAAATTTAAGGATTTGAAGTGGTTGACAAAGAAATTTATGCAATTTAATTTCATTAGAATTGTTCCATGGTCTCCTAAAGATGAGCAATGCATATGAAAACATATTGCCACTAAAAGGTATTTGCATACAAAATTATGGGTCATTTGATCATGTTCTGAACTTGATTATATTTTGCATCAATTGAAATGTAATGCATCATCCAATCATATCCCATAATAGTTTGCCTACCAATGAATGCACTATGCAGAGGCCAAGCCTTGTTCCTCCATACCTGAAAAGTGGGAAGTTTTGAATCAAGCAATTAGAAATCAAATTTGTTTTTCTTCTTACTTCAAAAACATGTTGTTGTCAACAAAAAAACACATATCTTGACCAAATCAGTTCTAACTTCTAGGTGACAATGTGCCATTCCTGATAACTAAATTTGCATTCGTGAGTTCTCCACAGTAAAAGATATGACAACCAAATGATGGCAAGAAAACATTATTATATCAGCATTGTCATTCAACATTCTGTTTTGGAGAGCTATAGTAAAGCATCTGAGGTAGCTACCTTTCAATTTTTTTCCCTATTTCCTCCCCAAAATGCAAGGCATGCTATAATTTTCTAACAAAAAATAGTCTGCAACATTGTAGTGACACTCTATTTTCCCTAGTCAAGTTGTTGCAATGCAGTAATATATTAAGAATTTTGATAAATTATAGGAGATCCCCTACAGAAAGACTTGCCCTATGTGATGGCCAAAGCCAAATCAGGTCCATGAGATGATATTTTTTTGTGCACAATTTTGCACATACTATTTTGAACTTCCAGCTTAGGACATAGTAATTATCATTTCTCTAAATTTTTCTTAGCAGGTATCTTTTACCCATTATTTATGTTCACTATATAGATCTTCAGGCAGATACTTTTTTGTGGGCAATTTTGGACATGTTTTTTTGGCCTTCAAGCTTAGGACTTAGTTATTAACATTTCTCCAAAATTTTCTTAGCATGGCTCCTTTCCCCATTATTTATGTTTTTTTTTATATTAAACATAAGGAGAACATTACAAAGCAGATCAGATATGAATCATCACAGCATCAGTTCAGAACATCCAGATAGCCCTCCAGTCACAAAAAAAGCCAACCTAACCTGAACCACAGAAGATACACGCTTAGAGAATTATGACTAGATCACCTCAAAATTACATCATAGACCCAGTTCAGAGAATATACAAAAATATTAACAGAGGTACCACCATAGGAAACAAACCCATATACAAAGAACCGTATCAAAAGGATCACCAACGACCCGAAATTAACCCTGCTGAACAGAGCTATCATCATCACTAAGAGCCAACAGAGTTTGGGCTGCATTGATCTCTTCAGTTTGAGCCATAATTCTGAGGTGCCCAATCAAATATTTTATTAAAATGGTAACCTTTGTAAACTATTCAACTAGTAGAATATTCAAAAGTGATTTTTTCATCTTCATAGATATATTTGGTTTTCTAAAATATTAAAAAATCATTTTTAATGCTAAAAGGACATTGTTAGAATGAACTTCTAAATGTGAAGTGGAGAGATTCTTAGTCTTAAGAGGTTGTTTGTTTGTTGTATATAATGATTATTGGGCTTTCTTTTAGGCTTGGATTGAATTATATCAGCAATTACTTGCCTTAATTTTTTGAGTTTGTGTGCTCAGTTTTTTTGGTACTCAAAGTATATAGAATGGTGGACACATAATGCTATTTTAATTTTATATGCATGCAGTCAAAAGAACAACAGTGATGGTCTAGAACATACTAGCACTTGCACCTAGAGGAGGTTCAAGGAATAGCTGATAGGAAATTAGAGGTAAAACAATAATGAATTCAAATATTACATAGTTCAGTATATTTAAATTCAAATGTATATATGATACATTGCATTATATAATTATGGTAGATGTCTTGAATGATTTAAAATAACTAGGTTCCTTTTGAAGAAGTAATAGCTAATTTACATATATCAAAGTGAAATAAGAGTTCTGGCTTTGTTTTTTTTAGCTCCTCTTTTGAAGTCTTGAAATTTGTACGCATTGCAACACAATGTTGTCAGATAAGAAAAATATAACTTGTAAATATGTTTCTAAATATGTGTTTAATTGGATCCAAGTAGGAAAATAATTATGATTTATAAATTTTGAAAGAGAAAAGTTCAAATTGATGGTTATGGAAATGATTGTTGATAATGTAATAATTTTACAAACTTGCAGAAATAAAGAGCAGCTACCATGAATACATGACTGACCAATGAGCCCAACCATTGCACTGCAAGGTGCTGTTACAGTTTCTAATGATGAATATTAAACAATAAATAATTATGCTATTCTATAGTGGACACAATTAGGATTGTGTTGCTTCCAAAGATACTTAACTGAATATATTAATGTGGGTATTTCTCATTGCATCACATAATGTTTTCACATCGGTG
>VDFB02016023.1:0-40683 GCA_007258455.2 Sequoia sempervirens
GGGCTGTTTTGATGCAAGAGAAGCATCCAATTGTATTTGAAAGCAGAAAATTAAGAGGGGTTGAAAGAACCTACTCTATCTATGACAAGGAAATGCTTGCAATCATGCATGCATTAGCCAAGTTCAGACAGTATCTAGTGGGGAGCAAATTCGTGGTCAAGACTGATCACAACAGTCTCAAGCACTTTATGCATCAGAAGGATTTGAATGAGAGACAGCAGAAGTGGGTGAGTAAGCTACAAGCTTACGATTTTGATATTGAGTATGTCAAAGGGAAGAATAACGTTGTGGCAGATGCTTTGTCTAGAAGGCCTCACTTGAGCTCATTGTGTGAGCTTAATGCTGATTGGAAGGAGTTGTTGCTTGCTGATTATGCCAAAATCAGTTTGCAACCAGCGTTATTGAAGGTACTTTTCATGATGAAAGGTACAAGGTAGTTGATGGGTTGATCCACTACAAGGGAAGAATCTTCTTGGTGGCTGATTCTAAACTTAGGAAGAAGATTTTGGTGACTTTCCATGACAGTCATCAAGGGTACTTCAAGACATACAAGCAGATTCGAGAGAGATTCTCTTGGAAAGGGTTGAAAGATGATGTTCAGCGTCACATCAAGGAGTGTAGTACTTGTCAAATGAATAAAAATGAGCACTCTCTTCCAGCTGGTCTACTGCAGCCACTTCCCATTCCAAATCAAAAATGGGAGAGTATCTCTATGGATTTCATCACCGGGTTGCCTAGGGCTCAAGGCAAAGACTGTATTTATGTTGTAGTGGACAGATTGACCAGATTCTCTCATTTCTTTGCCATCACAAGCACATTTACAGCAGCTCAAGTTGCAGATTTGTTCTTCCATGAAGTGTTTAGACTGCATGGGTTGCCTAAAAATATTGTGAGTGATAGGGACAGCAAGTGCCTAAGCACCTTTTGGCAGGAAATTTTTAGGATGAGTGGTACAGTGCTTACTCCAAGCACTAGCTATCACCCACAAACGGATGGTCAAACGGAGATTGTGAACAAATGGTTGGAGGGCTATCTCAGAAATTATGTCTCAGAACAGCAAAGAGCATGGGTAAAATGGCTCCACTTGGGAGAGTATTGCTACAATTCATCTTTCCACATATCAATAAAGATGTCTCCATTCATGGCCCTCTATGGTTACGAGGCTCCAAGCTTTGCTGATTTGGTATTTGGCGATAGCAAAGCTCCTCAAGCTAAGGATTGGTTGCAGCAAAGCCAAGATGTTTTGAAATCCTTGAAGGACAACCTTCAAATGGCACAAAATCAGCAAAAGATGTACGCTGATCAGCAGCGTGTTGAGCGCTCATTTGAGGTTGGTGACATGGTATATCTTCGGCTTCAGCCCTACAGACAGTCCACACTTAAGAAGAGTGGAGCTGAGAAGCTGAAACCACGCTTCTATGGACCATTCAAAGTTGTTAGAAAGGTTGGAGCGGTGGCCTATGAGCTGGAACTACCTTTGAGTAGTAAGGTCCACAATGTCTTCCATGTGTCTCGCCTCAAAAAGGCACTTGGACACAACGTTGTGGCTTCATCACAGTTACCTCCTTTGGATGAAGAAGGGCAGTTGACTTTGGTTCCAGAACAGATTATTGATTTCAGAGAGCGTTCCTTGAGTAGGAGAACAATCAAAGAGTATTTGGTAAAGTGGAAGAATTTACCATTGGAGGATGCTACTTGGGAGGATGAGGAGATTCTACAGCATCCAGACTTGCGATTGCTTGAGGGCAAGCAATCTTGGGGAGGGTGGACTGTAATGTCCCCTTCTCGGTGATGTTTCTGTTGACCGTTGGCCTATTCCGGAGACCGTAGGCGTGCGGATGGTGAAATTAGGGTTTCCTAGTTTTGAGGAGGTTGTTGCTTGGAGTTTGGGTTTCTGATTGCGGATTCTTTCTGGGTTTTCAGAGAGCTTCGCAGTGGTGTGTTCAGTTTGGCATTCCGGGCAACTTCGCGAATTTACTATTTTTAGTAAATTCTATTTTTGGCAGTGGACAGTTTGGGTTCGGTTCAGTTGGTCTTCTTCTGCAGTTGTTTCAGCTGGCACTTCAGTTCGTGGCCTTGGGCGCATTTTTGGTGGAGAGATAAGTATTTTTATTATAATATTATTATTTTAATATTATACCCCCCTTGCTTAGCAATACAACTTTAAGTTGTTTTTAAAAAGGGGACTTTGAGGGTCAAGGCGTCATAAGGAGATAAATTATATTTTAATGTCAAATTTTGAGATTATTAAATGGGACGCCCTTTTGAGAGATGAAGTTTATTTTAAAAGTGAAATATTTTATGGAGGAAAAAGGACGCCATCTTTTGGAGGGAAAAGAGGAATTTGAAAATTAGGGTTTTGGGGCGCCCTCTGGAAGTTTCTAGATGTTTCTCTCACTTCTATTTAAGCAGGCCTCAACTCTTCATTTGGTATTTTTTGTCTACTACACCGTTATGCTGCTGGATTGTATTCAGGCACTCGCTTCGAGGAAAGCACACCTCCTAGCATTGGCTCATCTTCTTGCTTGAAAGATAGCAACTAGTTGAGAGGTTAGCATGTATTAGGATTATATTGCATTTTCAGTCGAGTAATTGTATTTGGAGTTCTAGTTTGCATTTTCTATCATATTTCTGATGTTGCTGAATATCCTTGAAGAATGTAAGTTTCACTCATAGCTCATGGAATAAAATTGCTATCATTCTGGGTACTGTGTCTATTGATTTGTCAATGAAGGGCGACCATTCTAGCATGTTTTCAGATTTTATTAGTGACTGTATGATTTTATAGAGAAAATTCGCCCTTGCAGCTGGGCCGTATCATCTTGAAGTGTCATTGGAATCCGTGCAAAATAATTAAGGCTCGTTTGGGGTGGTTTTGGGGTTGCATCTTAGTCGCCATCATTAATAGAGTAATCTGCATTCAATATCTCATCAATAGGTTGAGTTTGGAGTTAGCTACGTGCATTTTAATGAGTTTTCATGCTGCTGTTCTGTATCATTTCTGTCAAAACAGTCATATCAGATTTGTGAAAGTTCATTAGGTGAGTGAGGAGTTGATACTCAGTGAGCTTGGGAGTGTGAAAGGGAGTTCTTAATCTGATATAGCTTCGAAAGGATTCTAATCTTATGATATTGACAAACTCTCTAATTTATTGTAAGCTGAACAGTAGTACTGTCAGCAATTCTCTCCTCTCATTTTGTATTTATTTGTATTGCCCACTGAATAAGTGGAAGAGGCTGGCTTGCCGCCTTTTACTTTCTTGCATTGTAATTTCCTAAGTCTCCGCCATATGGTCGCCTCCTATCCTTCACGGATTGAGTAGCACATACTTGGTGTTGAGCTATTTTTAGTATTGCATTAGTTAGGGATCCTCTGACCGAATGCTCGTCGTTCACCGGCGCATCTCGTGGTTAGAGTTCTTATTCAGCAATTTCCTTTGAGATCCTCTGACCAATGCTCACACCTTGCCCACATCGGGATCCTGGTGTACATTCTGGTTAGAGTTACTTTCCGCATCATTTTGGTTTATGCTAACCTTAACGGGTGCGTGTTGCATTGTAATTGTTATTAAAAAAAATCAAAAAAATTGGTCCGTTTCATTACATTCCGTAACTTTTGTATTGAAGCAGGGATTAAGAGGGAGTTCTGTGTCCTTTACAATCCTCAACAGAATGATGTTGCTGAAAGGAAGAACAAATCTATTGTAGAAGTAGCCAAAGCCATGATTCATGACCAAGATCTACAAGCCTTCCTTTGGGTGGAAGCATCTAGGACAACAATCTATGTTTGGAATAGAAGTCCTCACCACATTTTGGAGAACATGATTCCCGAAGAAGCATTCACAAGGGTGAGGAAGTAAGTCATTTGAGGATCTTTGGTTGTCCTATGTATGTTCATGTACCGAAAGATAAAAGGACAAAGTTGGAACCCTTTGGCAAGAAGGGAATATTTGTAGGTTACATTGAGACATCAAAAGCCTACAAAATCTACATTCCAGGTCAGAAGTTGATTGAGATTAGTAGAGATGTCACATTTGAGGAGGATGTTGCATTCAAAAGATCCAAGGGCACTCACATGGAGATAGATAATGAAGAGTCTCCTCAGGATCTGGAAGTTGGCCATGCTCCTGAGATTCAGAGGGAGGCTCCAGAACCTGAGGAAGATGATGATCCAGTCGAGCCCTTGGAACCTATTGATGGGCCTACAGATATTGTGATTGGAAGAAAAAGACCTCTTTGGGCCAGGCAAACAATGCAGGAGGTAGAAAGGTTTGCAGCTTCGAGAGGAACATTCAGAGAAAGCAAGAGACCTCATAAGTTTTCCAGCTATGTTGCATTAATGAGTCAAATCATTGAATCCGAGCCTTCCAGTATTGAGGAAGCTACTAGTTAGCAGGTTTGGAGAGATGCTATGTCTGAAGAGTATCAATCCATTCTCAAGAATGATGTTTGGGACATTGTACCTAGACCAAAAGGAAAATCTGTGGTATCTTCTAAATGGCTCTTTAAGATCAAGCATGCGGCTAATGGGAGCATTGAAAAGTACAAGGCTAGGATCGTGGCTAGAGGATTCTCACTGAAAGGAGTTGACTATGAGGAAACCTTTGCTCTAGTTGCTCGCTATACTTCAGTCAGGACCATCATTGCTATTGTTTCGTCTAAAGGATGGAAGATTCACCAGATGGACGTGAAGACAACATTTCTGAATGGTGTAATCGAGGAAGAGGTATATATTGAGCAACCTGATGGATTTGAGGTACATGGGAAGGAGTCTCATGTTTGCAGGTTGAAGAAGGCTTTGTATGGCCTTAAGCATGCTTCTCGTGCTTGGTACGAAAGAATTGATCGTTACCTATCAAGCTTGGGATTCTCCAAGAATGATGCTGATTCAAACCTATACTTCAAGGTAATTGATGGCGAAGCATTGATCTTGGTTCTGTATGTTGATGATTTGGTTCTTACTGGAGAAGATCACCTCATTATCAAATGCAAGAAGGAGTTAGCTTCTTAATTTGAAATGAAGAATCTTGGTCTCATGCACTACTTCCTTGGTTTAGAAGTATGGCAAAAGCCTGATGAGATGATTCTAAGTCAAGGGAAGTATACTATTGATATTTTGAAGAGATTTGGTATGATGGATTGCAAATCCATGTCTACGCCTATGGAGACCAACTTGCATAAGTTGAAAGAGGCTGCAACTAGTTCAGATTTGGTGGATTCCACGATGTACAGGTAGTTGATTAGATCATTGATGTATCTAGTCAATACTAGACCGGATATTTGCTTTGCAATGAGTGCACTCAGTCAGTTCATGTGTGAACCAAGGCAAATACATCTAGTTGCAGCGAAGCATATCCTGAGATACTTGTGTGGCACAATTGGATACGGCTTGAGATATTCTTCAGGTGTGGACTTGAAGCTGCATGGTTATACTGATTCTGATTGGGCAGGGTGTGTTACTGATCAGAAGATCACCTTTGGATGTTGTTTCGGTTTGGGGTCTATAATGATATTCTCATGTAGCAGGAAGTAGTCTTCTGTGGCACTGAGTACAGCAGAGGCCGAGTATATTGCAGCTTGTGTGGCAGCTTGAGAAGGCTTCGGAAGCTCCTTGTAGGTTTGTTTGGACAATCAATGGAGCCAACTATCATTCATTGTGATAACCAGAGCTGTGTGAAGCTTTCTGTCAACCCTGTGTTTCATGACAGAAGTGAACATGTTGAGATGAAATACCACTATATCAGAGATATGGTATTGAGGAAAGCAATTTAGTTGAAGTATATTAGCATTGATGAGTAGAAGACAAACATTCTCACCAAGCCTCTCTCTAGGATAAAGTTTGTGTACTTTCGAGACAAGCTTGGTATGGTGGAGAATGAAGCCTTAATTGAGAAGGAGTCTCAATATTAGTGATCTTCCTTAATGCATTTCTCTTTGAGAGAGATTTGAGGTGCAATCCCTTGTTAATGCATTTCTCCTTGAGAGAGATTTGAGGTGAAAGCCCTTGTTTCCACTGTCTGGGAGAGCCATGGTGGATGTCATGTGTGTGACTCCATGACAACATCACGTGAGAGAGTCTGTGATGATTTTCTTGTACTTGTGTTTTCACCCTCTGGGAGAGCCATGGTGAATGTCACGATGAGGTGACAACATCACGTTGAGTGATGAGCACTTGTACATACCATACATGGGTGTAGCCATGATGGTTGATATCACGATGAGGTGATATCTTTCCTTTCCACATATGGGAGTAGCCATTGTGGTTGACATCCTGATGAGGTGATATGTCTTATGCAGATGGAAGTATCCTCCCTAGCTGAGAGGGAGTGTTGATGTTATTGTGCAGCATCGGGTGTCACTTCTAGCCCGATTTCCTTTACACTATTGGATAAATTAAATAATAGCCGTTGGCTATTTAATTTATAGAAATAGCGATTTCTATGAAGTGGCACATCTTGTATATTAAATGATGATTAATTATTAAAGAGGCTCGAATTCATGAAGAGACACAATTCTTGGTGAGGCCAACCTCTTGCTTATTGTGGACGCAATTTAATGAAAGGACACATTCTTTAATGAAGGCTGACATGATGCCTTGAAGGGTCGCGTCTTCTACCTCATCTTGTATATATGATCGATGGTGTTTCATTGTTGTACAATCATTCATATTTAGTTCGTAGATCATCACAAGTTCGATATATTCAAGTGCGAGTTTGTATTCATGAGTAGATCGATATTGTATAGAAGGTTGAGTTATTTCATTGTTGTGATTGCATTAGATTGTGATGCTTACTCTTGGCCTTAATATCGGCCTCTTTGTAAAGGAGACATTATTTGTGATTCAATATATAAGTGATATATTGTTGTTGGGTTTTTCTCCCTCGAGTGGAGGGTTTTCCCAGCGTATATGCTGTGTTATTGTGTGTGATTTTGAATTAAAATTTTTGTGCTTTACATCTGATTATAAAACTAACATCTAGATGGGGCCACTTGGGCACCTTAAACTAGTAAAAAGTGGTCTATTATAAATTATTTCTTGATGACTCACCTTGAGGCCTTATTATTTATTACTTTTGTATGACTCACCTTGAAGGAACCATGTACCATCCACCTAGATAGGTAGAAAGATGATCAAGCTTTAGATTAAATGAGGATATTTGTCTCAACTAGTAAAGAATGAAGTACTCTCAACCAATGAAGAGTTTGAACAAAGGCAACTTCTGTCCTAATGTTCTATAATTAGAATTATTCTCTTGGCATTGCATCAATCACACAACAGTTGAAACTTCAAATTACAAAAGCGTAAAACAAATACACAAATAATTACACCTTCAAATCAGCTTCTCATTCCCTTGAAAAACTTTCAAGGAAAACTCTACAAACTGTTCACTGCAACTGCATGGTATTTTATCACTATATATCATTCTTCTGTCTTGCGCCTATCTTTATATGATTTAGCAAAAATCTAATCTTCAAAAACTCCTTATCTCTTGTAAGAGATGAGTTAGAAGACAAGTCTAAATCATTATTGCATATCTACACTTTATTATATTTAATTTAGCTAAATAAAAGACTTTAACATTTTACTTAAAGTGAAACGCAAAATAAAGTAACTTGAACCACTTCCAACACGTTCACATTGAATTTGTGCAGAAGTTCATGTTTGAGCTAAAAACTAAGTTATTGGTGTGTTGGTTTGAGGAGGCGAATACCGGTTTGGACCGTCCCAGGTCAAAGGTCTAGGTCCGGTCTGGCTTGGGTTTGGACAAGGCCCGACCCACAGACTATGGGTCCGAACAGGGTCTAGATCACAATTTGTGGGTCCAGTCCTACCGGACTTGTGGAGGACCCGGTTTGAACCTGGGAAAAAAAATGCCCAGTCACGGATTTGCTTTGTTTTTTTTGCAATTTTTTAATTTTTTTTACCTCCTTTTTTAATTTTAAACATTAAAATATGCCTCCAACCCTAATTCATGCCTCCTAAAACATCTAATAGGCAAAAACATACTCATTTATCAATTTGTGAATGAAAAACAAAACTTTTTATCTCCATTGTTGAACTTTTTTTCTTGCTTGCACAAGCACGGATAGAGTTGATGATTGATTGTTGATCGTTCAAAATTGGTTTTCATGCTATTCCGAAGCACTTGCAAGTGTTCGTTCATTGCCAAGAAGATCGTAGAGGAAGATTTCCTCAAAAGAGGTAGGTTTTTTGAAGTTTTTTGGTGTTTTTTTTTTCTACATTTTTTTTTTTACAAATGAACTCTTTTGTTTTGTTTTCATTCTTCTAGATGTCTATAACACGTATTCAATTTTTTGAAATGAATTAAGTTATTTAGTTTTATAAATGTAAGCAAACCTAAACCTTCTATCAAATTGAGATACTAAGGGTTCTAAAGAGATTCTAAGTTTAAGAATTCTAACAAAATTCTAAGTCAGATTTTTTTCGATTTCCAGATTTTATTTTACTGAATGTGCTGATTGCAGAACATTAATTATTTCGATGTCTGCATATCAAGATTGTAATCACCTTTTGTATGTAAGGAGACCTGCCTCCAAGGGATGCGTCTCTTGAGAGGACGTGTCTCCACACGTGGAGACACGTCCACTCAAGGGACGTGCCCCTTTGGGCGCGCGGGTTTCTCTTACAACCGATAACCATTCGGTTTAACAAACTTAGCGTATAAACACACCCTTATACATGGCGGATGTATTACATGAATTCCGAATTTTAATCAATGCGAATTTTGAACATCAATTAGTTAAATTCGATTTTATACATGCTTTATAAAATTCGATTTTTACTTATTTCTGGAAATATTAAACATGAAGAGTATTTGATCTTATATAAACGATGATGATGCTTATAGCAATCATCGTTTATATCTGACCTAAGCTACCATTCATTAACACTCCCTCTTAGCTAGGGAAGATATTTCAAATCAAATAAGTGGAGATATCAGCTTTACATGTGATATCGAAGATAAGATATGTTTTCAAAGTTGTCAAGTCACATGACATTCTTCATAACACATCTTCATTATGGTATGTGCACTAACATCAAGCCACATGATGTCTACCATAATTCATGGCATATCCACGGATATAAATATCCACCATGATTATCTCTTAAAGATCACAATGATCTTCAGATGATATCAAGTCCCATGATATCCATCAAAGTGTCCAAGAGATACTATCATGACATGTCCACAGATATCAAGTCACATGATATCTATCATGATAGTTTATCATTGTAGAGTCGTCACTTTACAATGTCAAATACAAGTGTTCATTATTAGAAAGATCGTCACCTTTCAATAATGTACACAGGGGGAGTAGGCCCATGGCAAAAGCCCATGGAGTCAATAATATTACGACCAAAGGAAAGCCATACATAAACATTCTTATATATTAGTATTGTAAATTCCATGCACCTGGTACTGTTCACAAAATCATTACCGCCCTCCGGTGCTCACCTTGATTCTCGGGAGAGAGGTTTGGTGGAGAATGTCTCAGCTGATCATTTGTACTAATATACCTTAACCGAATCACTTTCCTTTCCACCATATCTCTACATACGATAGGGGATCTCAATGTGCTTAGATCTATCATGAAAGACAGATTTGCCAGAGAGAGTTTGATGCAACTCGACATCACACTGGAATAATTGTAGGATTCAAGGGCTCACCAAAGAGTCCCACAAGCACCACGGCCAAATCAGCTTTGTTCCATTGAGGCTGCAATGTATTCAGCTTCTATTGAGCTTTGTGCAACTAAAGATTGTTTTATGCAAATCCAGGAGATCATAGCTGATCCTAAACTGAAGCAACATCTTGATGTGCTTTTCCGATCGGTTATACTTCCAGCCCAATCTGAATCAGAGTACCCATGTAGATCTAGTTGATCATTCTTGTAGAGAAGACCATATCCAATAGTGCCTTGAAGATATCTCAAAATATGTTTCACAGCCATTAAGTGAATTTCCTTTGGTTCACACATGAACTGGCCGAGAACATTTACTGCATAACAAATATCAGGTCTGGTGTTGACCAGATACATCAAGGATCCAATCATCTGTCTGTAAAGGGTTGGATCTGCACACTTGGATTCTGCTGCTGCTTCTTTCAATTTGTGAAGGTTGGTTTCCATAGGTGTAGACATTGGTCTACAGTCCAACATTGCAAATTTCTTCAAAATATCAATAGTATATTTCCCTTGGTTTAGTATAATGCCCTCTAATTTCTGCCATACTTTTAAACCTAGGAAGTAGTGTAGAATGCCCAAGTCTTTCATGTCAAATTCAAAAATTAGATCCCGCTTCCCTTGAGCAATGAGGTGATCTTCTCCTGTTATCAGCAGGTCATCAACATATAAAATAATTATTAGCATATCACCTTTAATTACCTTGAAGTAGAGATTGGAGTCAACATCATTCTTGGAAAATCCTAATCCCAAGAGATAGTTGTCAATTCTTTCATACCAGACCCTGGGAGCCTGTTTAAGTCCATAGAGGGCTTTCTTCAGTCTGCATACATGTGAGTCAGGTTTATGTATCACAAAACCTTCAGGCTGTTCCAAATAGACTTCTTCAATGGTTCCATTCAAGAAGGCAGTTTTCACATCCATTTGATGGATCTTCCAACCTTTAGCTACTACAATGGTTAACACTGCTCTCATTGATGTGTAATGGGCAACAGGTGCAAATGTTTCTTCATAATCAATGACTTCCTTTTGAGAAAAACCTCTTGCCACAACACGTGCTTTATGTTTTTCTATACTGCCATCAGCAGCATGCTTGATTTTGAAGAGCCATTTGGAAGAGACAACAGATTTCTCTTTTGGTCTAGGCACTATATCCCATACATCATTCTTTAGAATAGACTGATATTCCTCTGTCATTGCATCCTTCCATGCTTGATGTCGGAAAGCTTTTGTAACACTAATAGGTTCTGAGTTTATGATGTTGTTCATTAGAGCAACATAGCTAGACAAACATTTGGGTCTTTTACTCTCCCTGAACGTTCCTTTGGGTGCTGCATGATCCTTTGCTTCTTTGATCATCTTCTTGGTCCAAAGTGGTCTCTTTCTGCCGTTGTCATTTGTATTCTCATTTGAAGTAGAAGGAAGTTCATGTGGCATTTCCTTAAGATGCTCCCTCTGAATCTCAGGAGCAGGTTCCATTTCAGGGACACTAGGGGAATAGGTTTCAGTCTCACTAGAACTTCTTGCCCTCTTGAATGCAACGTCTTCTTCAAAGATGACATCTCTGCTCAATTCAATTTGATTCTGCCCGGGTATGAATATCCTAAAGGCCTTGGAGGTTTCACTATATCCCATAAATATCCCTTTCTTTCCGGAAGGTTCAAGTTTGAATCTCTTCTCCTTGGGCACATGAATATAGACTGGACAACCAAAAATCCTAAAGTGACTAATGTCAGGTTTTATGCCAATGAAGGCTTCTTCAGGAGTTTTGTTGTCAAGATGAGAATGAGGACATCTATTTTGGATGTAGACAACAGTCCTAGAGGCTTCTGCCCATAAAGAGGTTTCAATGTTTTGGTCAAGCAACATTGCTTTGGCAGCTTCTACAATGGTTCTATTTTTTCTTTCAACAACCCCATTTTGTTGAGGGTTGTAGGCCACTGTGAACTCCCTCTTAATTCCAGCACTCATGCATAATTCCTTAAAAATTTCAGAGGTGTATTCTTTCCCATTGTCTGTCCTTAAGGCTTTTATTTTCTTCCCGGAGAAGTTTTCTGTAAGTGCTTTGAACTCTTTGAACCTTTTGAGGATTTCTATTGACTCTTTACACTTAAGGAAATAGATCCAAGTTTTCCTAGAGAAGTCATCTTTAAATATGACATAGTATAGAAATCCTGCTTTAGATGGTACAGACATGGGTCCACATAAGTCGGAGTGAACCAGATCTAACACATTTAGGGTTTTGCTCAAACTAATGGGAAAGGATCCTTTTGTATTCTTTCCTAAGGCACAACCTTTACAATTTCCTTCATGAGATGGTTTTAACTTAGGTAAGCCTGTTACAAGTTTTTCCATAGAAGGTAGGACACGGAAATGAAGGTGTCCTAATCTTCTATGCCAAATCTCATTTGACTCAAAGGTGTCAAGGGTAAGGGCTTGTTTAACTTCAGTGCAAAGTTTGTAAAGGTACCCTTGTCTTACACCTATGATTTGGGCTTTCTTGATAGTTGAGTTTTTAGGCCATGCTAGAACTTTTCCATCCATAAATGTAACCCTATATCCATTGTCTTCAAGGGCAGAGATGGATATTAGATTCCTCTTTATTCCAGGTACAAATAAGACTCCAGTGAGTTGAAGGGAGAGACCAGATTTCAATGTGATGGAACAAGTTCCAACCCCTTTTACTTGATGTGTAGAGTCATCCCCAATTGTTACATCTTCATCAGACTCTTCAGTCATAGTGTCTAAGTGTTCTCTAAACCCTGTGATGTGCCTCGAAGAACCACTATCAATCACCCAGTTGTTGATATTGTTAGATACTTGACTAGATAAGGCTGAATAGAACACAAAGTTCTCAGATTCATGATCTGAATTTGTCTTTCCTACTTTGGCAAAAGATGCTTGTTGCTTTGATCTGTCAAGGCACTTCATTGCATAGTGGCCATATTGATCACATCTAAAGCATTGCACTTGAGAGATGTCTTTCTTTTTAGAAGATCCCTTTCCATTGGAATTTCTCTTTCTTTTAAAAGATCCTTTCTTGTAGGATTTTTTCTTATTCCTTATATTAGATGACGTGTGGAGTACATGAATGTCTTCATCTATGTTTTTCTGTTTGTTTTCTTTTGAGGAGAGTCTTGTTTCTTCTTGAAGGTAGTCATTTCTTAGCCTGTCAAACTTAGGGAGTTTAGATCTTGCACTTATTCCTTGAACAAATGACTCCCATGAGTTTGGTAGGCCTCCTAGTGCAATTAGAGTTAACTCTTTGCTATCAATCTGATATCCAATTGTGGATAATTGATCCCTTAGTTCAATAATCCTCATGAAGTATGCATTAATGGACTCTCCTTTGTTTATTTTAGCATTGTTGATTTGCCTTTTTAATGCAAGAGTCCTGCAGGTGTTATTGATCTCATAAGTACTCTCAAGAGATTTGTACATATGGTATGCAGTTTCATGTTTTGCTAGGATGGGCACTATATGATCCCTAACTACATCTACTAGGATTTTCATGGCCTTTTCATTGTTTTCTATCCATTGAGTTTTCTCAGGTTCAGACTTTGTTTCCTTCATATTTTCTCTCACAAGTGAATCTAGTTTATTCTCTCTAAGGATCATCATGATTCTAAATTTCCAAGATGTGAAATTGTCTGCTCCTGCAAGACGATCTTCAAATCCGATCACACTTGACATTATGAAGAATGTGATGTGAATTAGATTCTAGAAAAATACGAATTTTCTTGAGCAATTTGATATTTAGATTTGATTTGGATTCACACAACGTGGCTCTGATACCATATAAATGTAAGCAAACCTAAACCTTCTATCAAATTGAGATACTAAGAGTTCTAAAGAGATTCTAAGTTTAAGAATTCTAACAAAATTCTAAGTCAGATTTTTTTTCGATTTCCAGATTTTATTTTACTGAATGTGCTGATTGCAGAACATTAATTATTTCGATGTCTGCATATCAAGATTGGAATCACCTTTTGTATGTAAGGAGACCCACCTCCAAGGGATGCGTCTCTTGAGAGGACGTGTCTCCACACGTGGAGACACGTCCGCTCAAGGGATGTGTCCCTTTGAGCGCGCGGGTTTCGCTTACAACCGATAACCATTCGGTTTAACAAACTTAGCGTATAAACACACCCTTATACATGGCGGATGTATTACATGAATTCCAAATTTTAATCAATGCGAATTTTGAACATCAATTAGTTAAATTCGATTTTATACATGCTTTATAAAATTCAATTTTTACTTATTTCTAGAAATATTAAACATGAAGAGTATTTGATCTTATATAAACGATGATGATGCTTATAGCAATCATCATTTATATCTGACCTAAGCTACCATTCATTAACAAGTTTCAATATTTGAAATTTTGAATAAATGAAATGTGTTGTGCCGTAGGTATTACAATGGCAACTGACTCTAGCACCTCTAACCAATCTCATTTCAAAATAGATCCAAACTCTCCCCTTTGGAAATATGTTGAAATGGTTCAACAACTTCTAGGTGGTGGAGGATATGTTTGGATTTGTAGTCATTGCAATGTTAAATATTTGAGCTCTTACAGACGAGTGAAAGGGCACTTGTGCAAGATCCTTGGGCTAGGCATGAAAGCTTGTCTAGGTCTAGATAAAAAGGGCATTCTAGAAGCCCAATATTGGCATATATTGATGAGAAAGAAAGAGCAAACCAAGCTTTAGACTATAAATCAAGCCATCCTTTCATAAAGAAAGGATCTCAAGGTATGAAACCCCCTACATAGCCTTCTCATTTTCCACATACAAAGAGCCATCCATTTATGTCCATACCTCAAGAGAAAACTGTGCCCTCTACAAATAAAAGATGAAAGGGACCGTTGGAAACTTCATTTCAAAATGAGGCTAGAGAGATTCTCAATCAAGACATAGCGAGATGTGTTTATGCCAATGGACTGGCATTTAACGTTGTTTGCTCACCATATTGGCAAAAAATGGTGAAATCTATTAATGAGGCTCCAAAGGGTATAAGGGCCTAGGTTTTGAGAAGGTGTGTAGCACCTTATTAGATAAAGAGGTGAAATATGTAGAGGAATCTTTGAAGCCCATAAGGGATTCGTGGATCGAAACAAGGGTGACCATCGTTTCTGATGAATGGAAAGATGCAAAAAATGCCCACTGATCAATGTTATTGCAATGTCCCCTAAAGGGGCAATGTTTTTGAGAGTAGTGGATTGTGAAGGAGAGGTGAAGGATGGTGCATTTATTGCTAGCATCCTTTTTCAAGCCATTGATAAAGTGGGCCCTCAAAATGTTGTGCAAGTTGTAATTGACAATGCAAAAAATTGTAGGGCTACTGGGTTATTGGTTGAGGATAGGTATTTGTAGACACTAAAAATTGTCCTAGGCCTGCGACTCTTATTTTCTTCATCATTTCCCCTTTCATTCTTCATAATTAAATAATTTTTCATTATTTAATTATTTTCTAATGTCATGAGTCTTCTATTAATTAAATAATTTTAATTATTTAATTAATTCATTTTTTTTATCTTTATTCCTCCTTGATTAGTTAAATAAATTTTATTTATTTAATTATGTTACTAATTTAGTCATTTTCTTTCTAAAATTAAATAAATTTCTATTTATTTAATTTTTATCCACTTTCCACTATAATAAAAATAATTATTTTAATTATTTAATTATTCATTAGCCTTTTCTCTCCTAAATTATATAAATTTTATTTATTTAATTTGATCCACTTTCTTGAATTTTGAATTAAATCATTATTTAATTCCAAAGGTCCTCTTTGTCACATTCTTGTATAATTAAATAATTATTTTAATTATTTAATTATTCATTGGCCACCTAGATTAAATAATTTTTATTATTTAATTTCTCCTATCACCTCTTTATCCGTGCCAATCTTATCTTCCACATCAAATCTTATCTCTTGACATCTCATTTAATCCTAGCCCTTGATTGAATTATTTCATAATTCAATCTCAACCCTTCATCTTTATCATTTTCCTTAATTTATCCCTAACCCTAATTCATACTACAACTTTCAATCTTGGCCATTGATTAAGACATCTTATTGACATCCAATTTCAACCATTCATTCAAATTTGTCTTTTCTATAAAATACCTTACCCTTGTCATTTTCATCATCTACACATATTATGCAAGTACATGTTGCTAGTGTGAGACAACAATCTTCAATATTTTGCTAGTCATTTTTCATAGGCTTATTATTGCACACTCAAATTTGAGGGCAATTACCATATTCAAGCAAAATGGAGAAGTGCAATGAAGGTGAATCAATGGTGGCATGAAGATTTGGTAATATTGCTTTATGTTTTATATCTTTATGCTTATTTGTGCTTCATTGTTTATTAGGGTTTGATTTACATGCTTTATAGCCTAACCTTGATAATTTTACCCCAATTTACAATATTGACATATTTTTTGGATACGTGTTGTCCACTCCCTCAACTTAATGCTACAAAAAATTGGAACCAAAATTGAGTGGATCAAATAGGTGTATGCTAAGGCAGAAGACATCCAAATGTTCGTCACCAACCACCACATGTCACAAGGCATATTTAGACCCTTCTCGAAATTGGAGCTGTTGAAGGTAAGTTAAATAATAAACATGTTTTACTTTAGTAATATTTTAAATTTTAAATTTTAATTTTTGTAAACTAAAATATTATTTTATTTTGATTTTCAAACAAGTTGTTGAGACCCATTTTGCCTCCAACACAATTGTGTTGAGATGACTTGTGAAGGTTTGTGAGGCACTCTCTAATATGGTCATCAACCCTAATTGGTGCATATGGAGGCAATCTAGCACTGAAAGGGTAACCAAGGTTAAGCAAATGATCCTAGATGATAGTTGGTGGGATCATGTTGAGTGTCTCCTTAGTTTCACTGAGCCCATATTGAGCATGATCCATTATACTAACATGGATAGACCTTGTTTGGGAAAAGTATATGATGGCATCAACTCAATGATTGAGCAGATGAAAACCATCATCAATGCAAAAGAGGAAGATCTTGAAGAATTTTTTTTCAAAGAGCTACATCAAATCATTATAGAGAGATGGAACAAAATGACCACTCTGTTGCATCTTCTTGCTTTGGGACTATAGTGCTGAGCTGCTTCTTGGGACATCAAGAGTCGCCCCATAAAGAGATGCTAAAGTGGCTCATGGGTACAAGGCAACACTTCATAGACTCTTTACTGATCATGACCAATGTGATCTAGTGAGGATTGAGTTCATGGGTTTTGCATGCTCCAGTGATTGTGGTCTTGATGCTCTTTGAGACAAATACAGGGTGGATGCTCATAATTGGTGGTACTTCCATGGCCAAGAATACGCACACCTCCAACCTCTTGCAATAAATTTTTTGTCCCAAGTAAGTTTTATAGTCAAAATCTTTTATCTTTTATCTTTTAAATTTTAAGTTTTATATTTTGTAATTTTAACTTTTATTTATATTTTAATTAGTTAAATTTTGTAAATCTTAACTATTTAATTTGGTCTTAATAGGTTGCTAGTTTATCTTCTTTTGAGAGGAATTGGAGCACATACTTGTTGTGACCTTTTTCACACATCCCCCATTCAAGATGGGGACCCCTAATTTTCGCTCCATTCTGGTCATTTTGGCTTTGGTTTTTGGTCTCTCTCTCTCTGTCTGTCTCTTTTCTATGGTCTACTTTCCGGGATTCCTCCGCCGTTGAGCTTAAAATGCAAAAATTCTGGCCAAGTCTGAAAATTAGGGTTTGAGCCTTTCCAACCAATTTGAGGTCGAATAGGGTAAGTAAATTGAAAATTGAACTTAACGTTGTTGTCAACGGACATCCAGCAGGCTTCCAGCCAGTTTTCATCAAATTCCGAGATACTTACTATTTTTAGTAAGTCTGCTATTCAGGGCAATTTGTCAGCTATTTTGAGATTCCGATCATCACACTGCATTCAGAGTGTACCAGACTGCTTGCATGCCAAATTTGAGCAAAAACGGATAACTTACTATTTTTAGCAGCAACCGCCCGCACGAATTCGTGGTCCGATGCGAGATTTTCTTTGCATGTCCGGATATTCCTTCTGGGTTTTTTGAGACCTCGCGGGTGATCGTAACATGCAAGTCGAGGCGACCACTTTCAGGATTCAGCCTTCCGAGGCTATTTTTAGGGTTTGCATGTCGGGTTTCTTTTGCATGTCGGTGATTCCTGATGGGTTTTTCGAGAGCTTCGCGATGGTGTGACATGCAAACGGAGATTCCCACTCAGTAAGGAACTTGCTATTTTTAGCAGGTATGCCCCGGCAGCCGCCTCCCAGTAGTTCAGGTTCACGAGCTGATCGCAGTGCCACAGAAACGAGAGCAAACAGAGTTCATTTGGGATGCATGCAATGCAAATTAGGGTTTCCAGCTTCGGAGCCTAAAAATAGGCATCAAAAGTCAAAATCTTCAAAATCCGATGTAAACCATCGCGATCGCGCTTCGGCTATCTGCTGGTGAAATTGGTCAAACGGAGCACTTACTATTTATAGTAAGTCAATTGGAAACATGCTAAAAATAGTAAATCAGCTGCATGCATCGTGTAGCCAGCAGGTCACGTGGTGAGGAGCGCCTCATTAAAATTTCAACTCGATCGGAGCAATGGAGCTATCAGAAACATGAGCTTACTATTTTTAGTAAGCCACCTCCAGAAACAGGCTATAAATGGCAGGTTTGCTCAGAATGGCAGTGTCGACAGGTTGATAAGGTTATGAGAATGCTACGTTTAAAATTTCAAGTTAATCCAAGCTTCAGAAATGCAAGAATGAGAGGGCTTACTATAAATAGCAGGGTATGAGAAGCTGGCGAGAACGAGAAAATTTGTCTAAGTCTGGAACTTCGTCCAGCAGGCCTATCAAAATGCGCCCAGCTAGTAAGGAGGCATAAAAATTTCTAAGTATGAAGTTTTCGTCCTTCACACAGGGCAAAATGCGCCCAAGGCACAAGAGGGTCAAAGCAAAGTCAACCTTTTTTTTATCCTCCTCCACATAAGAAATGCGCCCAAAGCTGCCATATAAAGACAAAAACTAGAAGATCAAGAGTCACATAAATGCGTTTTTTCTCCATCAAGGCTGAAATGCGCCTAAGTTAGAAGCTGGTCAAGGAAGTCAACTATTCTTATCCTCCTCACCCTCCAAAATGCGCCCAAATGCATGCAAGTGAAGACAAAATAAGGAAGGCAAGGTGGCGTTGCATGTGTTTTATCCACCTCCCTATGCTAAATGCGCCCATGCAGCTAAGGAGTCAACAAGTCAACAAAACTCATCCTCCTCTATGCCTCAAATGCGCCCATGTTTGGATTGTAATAAGTAAATGGAGGTGGTAAAGGAAGTAAAAAGTGAGTGAATACTTCAAAGGCGTGGTTATCCCTCCTCAAGTGTTAGGCGCTCAAGGTATTAGAGATTTTTTTTAAAGGGCGTGTCAGGTGATGAAATATTTCTCTAAGGCGTTGGGACTTCAAATGAATATTTTTTCCAAGTGTGAAATAAAATCCAAGATGGTGAGTGAAAAATAAAATGTGCCAGGCACCTCTATGAATAAAATTTTCTAAGTGGAGTTGATATTTTCACAGGCAAAATGGATCGAGCTGGATACAAAATTTTTACGGCAAAATTTTCCAAAGAGATGATTTCAAAAATTTCTAAGGCACAAAATATTTTCTCCCTTAGAAAAATGCCTAAGTCTGGAGAAGTGGTAGAATTTTCCTGAAGCACGAGCAGAGTTGCCAGGGATGAAGTCAGTGATGCTAGCTCCGCAGGGTCGATAAAATTTTTCCAAGTCAGAGCAAAATTCTCAGAGAAGATCGAAGAACGGATTTAAATTTCACAGGGGAATATTTTCTAAGGTTCAAAATTCGAGAAAATTAAATGAACCCGTTCGTTGGGCACCCATGAATTCAACGCGTTCTGGAGAAAATTTTCTTCTGGGTATCGAAGATTGTCGATGAGGAGTTGATTTTAAGGTCTTCCACAGTTTGTCGAGGATTTTGGGATGAAGATTTCAAGCGGGCACCAGGTTGATGAATTTCCTAAAGGAAAGTTGAAAATTTTCTAAGGCAAATGTGAAGAAAACGTATTTTCAAGGTGAAATTCTCCAGACGATGGATTTGAAAGGAACTACCTAGGTGAATTTGCTTAAATCCTTCGTGAGGATAGTTTACTTGAGCCAGAAATGAATAAAATCGAGGTTATCAGAAGCTCCAGCAGGTGAAATGAATTTCTCAAAGAGGAAATTTGTCTAAGGCATGAACTTGAACACAAAGTTGGCGATGAACGCTTGGAGATCAAAGCATGAAGATCAGGTAAGTGATTTAAGATTATATTATGAAGTGTTCTAATGCTTCTCTCCTTGCTTGCTTTGCAGGAGGAATGTTGAGGCCAGAGCACGATGACGTGAAGTGGAGGCACGATGAAGATAAAGTTATCTCGAAGGAGGAAAAGTTGCAAGGAAATGACTAAGTGTTGGGACTTAGTATAATTCAAAGTGACAAAGATGAAAACCCTCAAGTGGAAGAAATCAAAGAACAACGCCAAGAAAGAAGATCGAGAGCAGTGTGAACGCGTCTACAAATGGAATCTTCTAGAAGGATGATGGTGGACATTATGGCGCATTTATTACCCCACTCTTCTGTGGCGGTTTTTAGGGCAATATTATTTAGGGCTGAGGTGGCACGATTCTGGCCACTCTATTGATTGTAACCCTAGCCGTCTTTTGGGACTTGGCTAGCTATAAAAGGGGGAGTCCCCCTCATTTGTAATCTCATTAGAGTAGAGGCTTAGAATCGGAGCAGACAGAGCTAGATAGTGTAGCATTGTAGAGCATTTTGCATCTTTGGAGAAGAAAGAAAGTTTTCCCTTTGAAAACTTTTGAGGAGATTGTTGTGTAACACATTTTATGATAATAGATCTTTTCATTGATGATGGAATTCGCCTTGTCATGAAATGCTAGCAAGGTTTCTTCTTCCTTTCGTATCCAAGTAGATTAAATTCATGCAAGTAGCATACTTTGGTGTGTGATGTTTTATTGAGATAGCTTCGCTTTATTCCATACCACTAGCGGCTTGTTGATGATAAGTTCGCCTTGTGTGGTCGACTGGACATCATCTTGAGTTTAACTTCGGTTGTGATTTATATGCTTATATGCGTCGTTGTGATGGTGTATGCATGCTAAGTCATAATTTGAACATCTTTTGCTATTTCCCTTGAAGATTGCACCGATTTTACTGAGGCTGTCCGACGGAGGCTAGGTGAAATCCGGTTGAAGTCTATTAAACGAAGCTCCACATATCCTGCATTTAGAGTAGCACATAAACTTCTTAGGCCCTACACCCTTTTAATTCAGTTCATTTCCGATTAGAATTAGGAAACTTGCGCTCACCCGCCAAATCATTTGAATTACACGAAAGCCCTTTGTCTGCTGTTTGTTGTTAGCCGTCGAACAATTGTGTAAGTCCCCTTGAAAATACCAGCAATATCACATCAAGCCAAACTGAGCCTATTCGCACTCAAGGAACCTTGGAGTTGAAAGCATGATCTTACTCGCAATCTTAGCATGCTGAATACTTTGTTCAAGAGAGGATAGAGCGTCCGTTGGGAGACTTTATTCTGTGTTGGTGCGGACTCAAAAACCACGTCAACAATACTCCTTCATCCACTCAATAAAGCGCAATAGACTACATTCAAAAAAGACAAAGGACTTGGTGTATGAGCATTCAAAGTTCAAACTTGCACCTCATTACACACAAACAAAGTTCCTACAAAGGAGACACAAGGAAGTGGGATATTGAACCAGAGTGTCTTGACTTGGATGCTTCCACAAGCCACTTAACTGCACTTGATATTGATGATGACTATGACCCGAGGAAGCTAGTGAGCATGAGAGTGCTAGTGTCAGTGCTAATGGTAGTGCTTGTGCGAGTGCCACTGACGCTATTTGTGGTTCTTCTAATTTACCAGAACATGTATCATCTAATATGGATGTTGACAATGATATTTTTGATGACCCATATGATATTTGATCAATGATCATGATGGCTGATTATAAACACTTGAGATTATTATGTTTGAACTTTAATTTATATCATGACATTCGAGTATCACTAATATTTTATTATTTGCCTATGAAAGTGGTGGTGTATTTTTGCTATGTTATTTGACTATTAATATGGTGGTGTATTTTGAACTTAATTACTGCTGCAAATATGTATATATTTCTGATATTTATATGCTTTTGTATTAACGAACCCAAAACAAACCCAACCCCCAAAAAGAATTTGCCTAAACCCACGAACTGAACCCTCGAACCCAAACCTGAACCAGTAACTTAGGCTAAAAACTCAACAACTTGCCACTCGAAGTTATGCGAAAACTGATTATTAAACATTGATAACCAATTTTCTTTTAAGATGCATCGAAGTGGCATCTGTTCTGTCAGAATTCACTTGAGAGTCTAGATGTGCATTATAACAGCGGATTTATACAGGCATATGGAACACATCTACTGTTATTTGAGTCCAAGTCGTCAGTATTGCTATTGCTCTGTCTTTACCACTAGACTGCAGCCTTCTGGACAAAGAACTAAAGAGAAGCAATCCATAAGGAGCTCTATATTAATACTGTCTAGCTGCTCTGAAGCAGAACATCACCATGCAGAATTCCCCTGCAATCTGCACTGTCCATTCCCTTTTCTTTTTCATCTTCCAGTTGTGAGACAATGGATGGTTTGGATCTAATCTAAATGTATTTCTCTCATCTCTATGCAGGATTTCTTTCAGTTTCTTTTCGTAATTAATTTTATATTGATAATTTGATGAATGCACATGAATATTGTCCAAATCGGATTTAAAAAAAAATAAATTGTAATCATCAATTTTTTTCAGAGTTTCCACAACTTTGTGATCTCTTTCATCTCCATCTAGTTAAGGATCAAACTTCAATTTGCTTCCATTCTTCTCCATCTAGTTAAGGATCAAACTTCAATTTATTTCCATTCTAATTCACTTGTCTACTATTCTTGTTTCTGCTGTTGTATGAACACCATTACTTTAACTTACAGTTACAAAAAATACGGCTTACTAAATATAGCATATCTATTGAATTTTCTTGTGAAATTTCTAAGCTTCATACATCTCGTAGTACATTAGTGTTTTGGAGTTACCACATCTCATGTAATAGCAGTTTTTTTGGTGTTTGCATATTTCAATAGTATTGACAAGTGGAGCACATTTCAGGACATTGCTGGTGATGACATTTCCCATGACATGAGTATACGTGTTGGACTGCTTGCTATCTTTGGTTTATTGGTAAGATGTTCTAATACATGAGATAGGTTTAGATCTTGTAGATCAATGTGATGATTTCATTACATACTATTTATTCTTCTTAGTTCTAAGCTATGGAAAAATATTATTAAACCAGAAAATTTATTGATATATGTAAAAACAATTGTAAATTCTTTTATGAAAAAATTAGTTTCTGCAATTATGTATACACAGCTCACCAACTATAGTAAAGTAAGAATCCCTATGAAATTTGGCAGGTATGACCAGATGCCCATGATAAAATATTTCAGACTAATTAGAGGAGCTCTGCAAATTTGATTTTTGGTTTTCTATCATTAAGAATTTCTATGTTCTTGATGCCTATGTTAACTTACATCTCATACAAAATTGGAACTCCTTATCCCCTTACATTATGTTCTCATCATTTGAATATGTTTTATTTTTAATATTTTATTGGTATGTTTTTGTGATTCCAACTGATTCCTGAAACTATCTAAAGGAGTAGCCAACTCTTATGCTCAAATGTTTCAGAGGGTTGGCCAACAAACAAGAGAAGGATTTAACAATTTTCTCCTCTGCAAGACCTAGGAGGATGGTCCTTTACAATATCTAATGAAATCACACACAACTCATACCAAGATATCATTTACAACAGATATTCTCTCTTAAAGTGACCAAGAATGATAGAACATACTTGATTGGCTAGATTCTTGGTAATTTTTACTTATTGGTATTGAGAACATAGAAATAACATTACAAAATAACTTACAACATGAAAGGAAAAGTGACTTTGAATTCTGATGACCATGGATATGCAACCAGAACTTACATTCAGATTGGTGCCTTAAACCTAGGCAACAGAGTCAAAGAAAATGCAATTAGATCTTGAATAACAGATTTTAACATAATTCTGTGAAAGCTCATACATCAATGCCTTCAATGATACCTTTTAGAATTTACAATCAATTCTTATTAACAGTCCCTGTATACATTCAAAACCCTCAAGATTTTTTGTACAACAATTTAATCTATTACTTGAATAGAAGCTATAGAAGAAACATTCATTTGCAAAAAAATTGCAACGATGAGTAGAAAAGATCCTTGATCAATTTGTATTCATAAGTGAAAAGAAGTATACAATTTAGGAGACAATTGATTGTGAAATTATCACAATATGCTCACGTATTTAGAACTAGTACTGTTATACAAATTTAACAATTACATTTACAATTCTCCTTGGAAAACATAGATCGGACTGATACAGACTCAGAAATAGACTCCTTGCTTACAAAAATCCAAGATCCTTCTCAAATGGCCCTCAATTCCCTTTTATAGAAACAAGGGAGCAACAAGCTTCAAACCATGGACAAATGTCACATTTTCATTTGACAATCTTGTCCTAGGATCAAACAAAAAGATTACAACCAACTAGCAAGGGACAAAAAGAAACATTGCTAGAAGACTAAACAGTTATAAACTGCACGAGAAGATATTTTCTAAAATGCATGATGAAACAAGAAGGGGAAAACTCATGCAATAGATTAGTTATATGTCTCCATCCATGTATCAAAAAGCTCCTCTGACGGCCAAGGATGTGCCAAAATTGATCTGATGTGAAGTAAATGATTTGCATACCCCCCCTTAGTCCACTTCTTTATTTCCTTAACAAACTTTTCTAATCTCATTTCCAATTTCATCAACTTATCTAGAGTAGTATTCATTTTATCAGTATTTAGAATACCATCTACAAAAATGGAGCTTCAAATGGGAGGTGAAATGCTGCTAAACTTAGCTCTCCACACTCTATATTCTTTTATTTCACTCTCCTCATTCATGATGTTGGGCATGAGGCCATATTTGAGGTCATCAAATTCTTGTAAGAAACTCTCCATAGCTAGTTGGGAACTTTGATGTATAACCATATTATCATCAATACCTTCTAAGACATCAGAAATGATTTCCAATTCTCCTAGAGCATATAGATCAAAATTGGCCATCAACACCATCTTTTTAATCATATGCTTCATGGGACTCCAAGTATCAATAAGACCTTGCGGCCTATTTTTCCAGACAATATGAGTGATATGGGCTGTTTTGACTTTATTGTAACCATTCCATGTTACCTATAGAAGGCTCAAAATACATGAAAACCTATGGCCAAAAATGTTGTCATTCATCTCAGAAAGATTTTATTTTTTATCTTTCTTTATCTTCTCTTTTGTTTCCCTCGTATCATTCAACTCCCTTTTTAGTTGCTTGATTTCAACATTTAGAATTTAGAAATATCTTCTTTTGATCCTCTTTCTCACTCATTCTTGATTGAGGAGGTAGCAATCTAGACACAACATTCAACTGCTCCTGCAGCTTCAGATTTTGTTATTAACTTTATTCAAATTCGCCTCGAACTTTTTTACTCTAGCTTCTGTGAACAATGTCATATTCATAGGAAATGTGGTATCTTGTAGGGCATTGGTGTCACTCACTCTCTTGATAATTATGTTGTACCGAAAACGAAATTTTTGCTTCATTAAGGCATTTTGATTAAAATGGTCTAAATCCTGTAAAATTGTCATCAAAAGTCAGTTTTTGGTCAAACCAAGCATGGGCTTTTTGTGGGTTTAATGTCTAGAAGATATTGGAAAATTTTGAAAACTAGGATTTTCAAGCCCCTATTTTTAGAAAAGACCCTAAATATAGGATGTTGTCAGAATTGGCTGAAATTAATTTTGATTGGCTTATTTCACGTCACGATCACATTGGCGAAGTCAGAATCAAGAAAAAATCAGTTTAAGTCTTGTGGGTTGTTTTCACTTTTTCAGGAGAAAAGTTAGGACCTCCTGTTGTGACCTTTTCACACATCGCCCCATTGCAAATGGGGACCCCCTTAATTTTTTGCTTCGTTTTGGACTTTTGGCTTGATTTTAGTTTGTTTTCCTGTTGTCTCTCTCTTGATCTGTCTATCTTTCTGGGATGTGCCCACCTGAACGTGAGATTTTGGCTAAGTCTATAGAGTTAGGGTTTTAAATTTTCTGGTCAATTTGAGGTCAGATGGAGTTATCAAGTTGAAATCTAACCTTGGCGTTGCAGTCAGTATGCTTCTAGCAAGTTTCCAGCTAAATTTCATCAAATTCTGGCAACTTACTATTTTTAGTAAGTGTGCAATTTAGGGCGTTTTTTCAACATTTTTGAAGTTTCGACAGTCACACTGCATCCAAAACAATTCAGGCTGCTCGTCTGCAAATTTTGAGCTGAAACCGACAATTGTCTATTTTTAGCAAGTTCAGCTTCTAAAGCAAATTTTAGGGTTTATATGCAAAATTCTTCAATGCATGTCTGGAGATTCTTTCTAGGTTTTTTGAGACCTTCGCGACGATATAACATGCAAAATGAGATGATCACTTTCAGTATTCAGCCTTTAGAGGCTATTTTTAGGGTTTGCATGTCGGAGATTTCAGCGCATGTCGAGTGATTCTTTGTGGGTTTTTCAAGAGCTACGCAATGGTGTGACATGCAAAGCAGGATGATCAGTATTCAATGACTTACTATTTTTAGAAGGTCCACTCCGACAGCTGCCCAGCGCATCAGAATCACAAACAGGGCAAAGTACAACAGAAACGAAGTCAAACGGAGGTCATTTGATATACATGCAAGTCAAATTAGGGTTTCCAACTTCGGGACCCAAAAAGAGGGGTAAAAAGTCAGAATTTCCGAAAACCGGTGTATCCCACTACGTTCAGCATCTTTCAAGCTATCCACCGGTAAAATTTGAAGGCAATCGGAGCACTTACTATTTATAGTAAGGCATTCCAGAAATTGGCTAAAAATAGTAAATCAGCGTCAGGCGCCAGTGTCAACGGGCAAGTCATCTGATGAGGAGGACGTAATTAAAATTCCAAGTCAAATGGAGTTGTGGAGGTCTCAGAAATGAGCAGTTACTATAAATAGCAAACCACCTTCAGAATGTGCTATAAATAGCAAGTCAGCTCGAGATGGCAGTGTGAACGGATCAATTAGGTCATGAGGATCCTGTGGTTAAAATTTCAAATCAATCTGAGCTCCGGAAGAAGGAAAATCAAAGAACTTACTAAATATAGTAAGGCACGAGCAGGCAACTGAGAAAAATTCTAAGGCATGAGGTTTATCCTGCTCCACATATGAATGCGCCCAATTCACAAGCATGAGATGGAAAAGATTCTAAGTGTTAAAATATCCTGCAGCACCCCTCAAATGCGCCCAAGGAGGAACAAGTGGGTGATAAAAAAATCTAAGTGTTGGACTTAAGTCCACCTCCACCCCCTAAATGCGCCCTCATCAAGTTGGCATTTGATAAAAAAATCTAAGTGTTGAAGATATCCTGCAAGACCCTTAAAAAAATTTCCAAGGCATTGAAGTTAATCCACCTCCCTATGTCAAATGCGCCCATATGGGCTGAGAAAAGACAAAGTGTTGACTTCCCTCTTGCCCCTTTGAATGCGCCCATGCAAAGATAGAAGATTCCAAGGCGTGGTGCATGCAAAGAAAGTCTAAGAATAGCAAAATTGAAGCATACCTCCCTATATGCGCTTTAAGATGAAGAGAAGGCCTTGAAAAATGTCTAAGGCGTGGAAATTTGAAGTTGGATACCTCATATGCGCCCTTAACTTGTGGAGAGCTAGAGAATATGCTAAGTATAGAAGATTTGAAGTCCAACTCCCCATATGCGCCTTGACTAAAAGAAGAGCCTTGAGAATACGCTATGCATGCAAATATGAAGTGGCCCCCACCCTCTTAGGCGTCTTGAATGGTGGAAGAAGTGGGAGATATTCTAAGCATTGTTAATTTGAAGCACCCCCCTTTGAATGCGCCTTTGACTTGTGGAAAGGCTGAAAACTATTCTAAGTATATGAAATTTGAAGTGAAGACCTCCATATGCGCCTAGAGAAGAGAGAAGGGTGGAAATTTGGTTAAGTGTTTGAAATTTGAAGCATCAACACCTAAATGCGCCCAAGGACATGGGGATGCTTGGAAAGCCTTTTGAGGCATTAAAAGTTAGAAGTGGAGAGAGTCAAATGCGCCTAACATGAAAAGTCAATTGAGAAGTTTTCCAAGTCATGCAAATTAGAAGCTGAACCTAGTAAATGCACCCCAAGTTGAAAGAGAAGTCTAAGGCAGAGAAAATGAAAGCTTGAAGAGGTCATAGAAACTTTCTGAGGCGTTGGAATTGAATGTTCAAGGGTGGATATGCGCCTGGCATGAAAGGGGTAATATCAAAAGTTTAAAATTTTTCTAAGTATTGGAAGCTAAAAGCTTGAAGGGTCATATGCGCCTAAGGGTTGAGGAAGAATTTTGAATTTTTTCTAAGTGTGGAAACTTGAAGTAAGACATGGCAAATGCGCCCAAACCTAGGAAGCAGTTGAAAATATTTCTAAGTGGTAGAAAATGTCAGCAGGACTCCCCATGTGCGCCCAAGAATAGTGTGATGAAGAAAATACGCCTAAGCCTAAGAGAGGTGGTGAAATTTTCTGAGGCCTAGATGAATTGAAGGGAGGACCTATAAAATATGCCCAAGCTGGTGATGACATGTTAGAAATTTTTCTAAGGCATAATATTTCACCTTCTAGGAAAAATATGCCCAAGTTGATGAAGGAAATAAAATTTTCAAAGACATGGATAAAATTGGCTTAGATATGTCAGAGGGTGCTGATTTCACAAGGACGATGAAAATTTTCAAAGTTGAGCAAGAAAATACGCCCAGAGATGAAGAATTGGAATAAATTTGGTGAAAATTATTTTTCTAAGGTTTAAAAAATTCAAAAATTAAATGTACCCCTTCGTTTGTAGACCCATGGATTCGACATTTTTTGGAGGGAATTTTCTTCTGGGTATTGAAGATCTTCGACAAGGAATGGATTTTAAAATATTCTGCACTTCGCCAGGGCTTTTAAGATGAAGAATTTGATCGGCACTTGAAATAATAAATTTTCCTAAGGAAAATTTAAACTTTTCTAAGGCAAAATGAATAAAATGAGTTTTCGAAGGTAAAATGCTTCAGATGATGAATTTGAAATTGATTGCCTAGACGAATTTGATTAAATTCTTTGTGAGACTAATCTTCCAGAGTCGGCGATGAATAAAATTGAGTATTAGAGCTTCGGCTGGTGAAGTGAATTCCTTGAAGATGATACAGTTGAAGCTAACACTCTCAAAAGATGATTTTAAGGGTGCATCTCTTAAATACGCCCTTGAGGAAGATGGAATTTATCTAAGGCATAAAAATATGATGCCCAGGTGTTATATGCCCCAGCCTACATATCATGAAGAAAGCAAAGTTGGATGATGAACCCTATCAAATCCGGAGATCACTCAGAGCTTGAAGTCAAAGCATGAAAATCAGGTAAGTAAAGTGAATTTGTATTATTAAGTGTTCTAATACTCTTCTCTTTATCTGTTGTGCAGGATGAATGCCAGGGACGAAGCATGGTGACTTGAAGTAATGAAGCAAATAGTCCAAGATGATAAAATCCTGAAGGAGGAAAAGTTGCAAGAAGTGGCTAAGTGTTGCACCCGACATAATCAAGCGAGTGGCAAGTGGGAATGATTGAATCCAAGAAAATATTTCAAGTTCAGAACAAAGGATCAGAGGTGAAGAAATAATCATCCTCGTGCAATTCAGAGTTAGAAAATGTCGGTTGAGAGGAGAATCATCATCGAGCACCAGAAAGAGGTTGCCTCCTTAGAGTCGGATCGAGAATGTGCCTGCCGTACCAGAAATTGAGGCAATGTTGACCTGACTTATCCAGTTTGCAGTCAGAACAAGAATAGTGTGAACGCGTTTCAAAACAAGAATCTTCTAGAGGATGGTGGACATTAATTGTTCATTTATTACTCCACTCCTCTTTAGGGTTAGGGCTGGGGTGGCACAATTTGGGCCATCCATCTGATTGTAATCTGAGTCATCCGTTGGACTTGGCTAGCTATATAAAGGGGCATCCCCCCTCATTTGTACCTTAGTAGAAATTAGATCAGAGATTAGAACAGAGAGACAACTAGGTGATAGGTTAGAAGTAGTATAGCGTAGATTGTTAGAGTTGTTTGAGGAAGAAGGAAAGTTTTTCCTTTGAAAAATTTGTAAGAAATTGTTGTGAACACTCTCTCAATAAAAAGAGTTTTCATTGATGGTGAATTTCGTCTTTTGTTGTGAGTAGCTAGCAAGGTTTCTATGTCCTTCTGATTCAAGTAGTGGTTTAAAGTAGAATAAGTTTCATTTTATGTACGTAGGTGGTAGTTGTGGAATGTGGTCTTCAATTTGAGCAAACTTCATCTATCCATACCACTAGTGTGTTCGCTGATGGTGAATGTGCCTTGTGTGGTCAACTGGAATATCGTTTACTTAACTTCAATCATGATTTGTATGTTTATATGCGTCGTTGTGATGGTATTTTCATGCTAAGTTGTGATCTGAACACCTTGAGCTACTCCTCTGAAGATTGCACCAGTTCTATGGAAGCTGTTTGAAGTGAGGCAAAGCGGAGCCTGGTTGAGGCTTGTGAAAATTGATCGCCATGTCCCACGCCTTAGAATAAATTTAGACTTTTTGAACCCTGCAACCACTTTAAATTCAGTACTTTCTGGTTAGAATAGGAAACCCGTGCTTCATTGATAAATCTGTCAAATTGTGAAAATCCCTTTCTCTGCTGTTGAATAATTTCGTAAGTCCCCTTGAAATACCAGCAAATCACATTGAGCCAACTGAGACTATTTGCACTAAAGGAACCTTGGAGTTGAATGCACGAACTCTCTCGCAATCTTAGCGTGCTGGATACTTTGATCAAGAGAGAATAGGGTAGTCGTTGGCGACTTTATTCTGCGTTGGTGCAATCACAAAAAACACATCAACACCTCTGAGGTCGTCAATGGTAGTTGGCCAGTACCAAGTGTCGAAATCTAAGACTGAAACTCATCACGGAAGTTTTTGTGAAGAAAGATGTTGAAAAAGATGCTTTGCGACGGAGGGGATTTTCAAATGGTGAAAAATGGTAAAAATATTCTAAGTTTGGAAACACTTCACCTTGCTATGTGGGAGATGCTTGTGCAATCGACGTCTATGTCAACTTTGTAGTGTTCATACACGTAAAAATGATAAAATGCAGTCACATGCATGTCAACAGCAGTGATGCTTCAACCCAGACAACTCAGCAAGCGACATGGTGTTCACAAAGCGCAAAATGGAGAAAATCATCAGTTCTAGAGCAAATTTGCGCCCTTGCAGGCTAGGGGCGCCCTTGAAATTGGAGGCTCAAATACAGTTGTTGATGGTTACAAAGCCAATTATCATCTTCAAAATTTTGCCAGCTTTCTAGCAAGTCGTCAAGCAAACCCATCAGATTTGTGAAACATCGAAAAATGACGGCGAAAGTAGAAGCAGAAGATTTACACATCGAAGACAACAGTCAAAATATAGAATCTGCACCCTTGTAGCCATGGGGCGCCCAAGAATAAAGCCCGTATGATGTCAAAATTTGTAGTAACCATCTCCCAGTGATCTCTCCAGAGCCAGTCCAGCTCCGTGATGAATCTGTTCACCAATCCATAAGACATATTGAATGACTGTGACTGTTGATCTAGCGAGCACGTAAAACAGAGGGAAAATAAAAGTCAAAATGTCAAAATCTAGCTCTGCAGTCGAGGGGCACCTAGCCTTTTGGCCAACCAGATGGGGTTATCGACAACTGTTGTCTTCATGAGATCTGTTCAAAGTCCTCCAAGCTACACAATGAATCCAACTGTTGGCTCTTGGGATTTGTCAAATTCCCATGGATGAAGAATCATTGGAAAACGCTGAAGGATAAAAGCAAGTGGAATTTTGGCTATGGAAATATGCACCTTCCTTGAGAAAGGTGCCCTTCTACTGGAGGCCTCATATGCAATCTTTTGACCTTGCAGCTCCCAGGAACATCTCTTCCAAGTTGTTCCATCTCCGCGATGAGACCATCGGCGCAAGCATCAAAGCAATCTAGCTCCCGGCAGTGAGGATCAAAGTTTAACATTCGGTTGAAAGTTACAAATTGCAAAATCATTTTTCACAGCTCAATTGTGCCCCTATAGGCTAGGGGTGCCCTTGCATTTGAGTTCCTTAAATCAACTTTCACAACTTGCATATATTGTCATCATTTGCGGAATTCTTCCAGCTTCGTGATGGTTTCAACATCCAGTCGGTAGGAGTCGTTAGTCATCGACAATTGCAGACTGAAGCACGGAGGGTCAAAATCCAAAAATAACTAAGTTTGGTGAAAAATGCACCCTTTTGGGAAAAGGTGCCCTAGAATTCAAGGCACCAAATGAAGTTTTTAGTCTTCGTAGCTCCCAGTAACATCTTGTCAGACTTGATCTAGCTTCGCGATGAATGTGTCAACTTAGCTGCAAGATCAATCGGATATCCAGAATTCAGTGTCAAATAGAGGTAGCAGTGAAGTTTGCAAAGGCTAAAAGTTGGAAATTTCAGAAAAGTTTCCAAGTCTGAGAATAATGGCGCCTAAAGTCAAACTTTGAATTTTGAAACTAAAGTGCTTTGGATGCCCTATAATGGAGGGATTTTTAAGCTGAATTAAAATAATAATAAAACTTCAGTTTCACCTCTATTTTTACTTGCATGTGACATGTTTCTACTTTGCATGCTGAGTGGCGCCTATTTTAGGGTTTTATCTTCATTCATTTAATTGAATTGAGGTCCAAGGAGAATATTTCATTCTAAATTAAGGGTTTTACTTGCCTTTGATGCCTTAAATCATGAATTTTTTTTATTAAAGCATTTGGGCGTCCATTTTCTTCATCACAGTTGAAGGAAAACACATATTTTCTTGTGCAAGCAAGATTTGGAGGCGCTGCAGGTGATATTTTTCAGTGTGCTTCGCAGTTCCAGTCCAGATTGCTCAAACAAATAATTTTCCAGATTTCATTTTTTCAACACGTGCATTTCAAACTTCATCAAACAGGATTCAAGGCATAGGTGTTTTTCTATAGTGGCAGAATATAATTTCTATTTTCTCTCTCTCAAATTCTTTTATCCTTGTCTTAGGTTTTCTCTCGCATGTCAAAGTAAACATCTTTTTTAGAATATGGTCATCTGGGTTCACTCAGCGCAACATTGGTAGCAAAACCCATGTTCCATATTGTTTCAAGAAAATTGCCCTGTTCTCATTTTGAAGTACTGTGCTTTTTTCCGAAGATTCTTTTGCATGTTGGTCAAAAAGTGAACTTTTTGAAAAACGAAGAAATTGGGTTTGATCAACACACTGACACCTACATAACCCATATGCTAGATTTCTTCGAGAAAAATTGCCCTCACAGCCTCCGCTGCCCCTACTACTTTTGTTTCAAAAAGTCTTTGCATGCCAAGGTAAAAGGCACTTTTTCGAAGTTCTGACGTTGTGGGTTTGCTTAGAAAAAAAATTCTCTACAAAACCCACGTCTCAGAATATTTCATAAAGATTGCCCCTCAACAGGATATTTTTAGCCTCGCTAGAAGCCTTTTTTAGCCTCACTGAAAAAGTTGTCAGAACATAGCCGTGTTTATAGTCAACAGGCTATTTTTTCAGAATGTAGTACACTCAAACTGAATTCAAGACCAAATTAGTCTTAATTCACGATTTCAATAAAAGCTAACACCGATTTGCATCAGGCACATTCAGAGGGTTGATTTAGACAATTTGACAGGCATAGTCACCCAAAGTCCACATGGTTTCATACCTCGTATAGTTGATAGCCTTCCAAGGCTAGTTTAGAGGGTTGAATACTGTTGGAATTTTGCGTGTGTAGCGAGTTCAGGAGCATTTCTCATAGCTAGAGTATTCATAGTCAAACTTCGTGGCTTCATCATGCAACACTCTTCCATTGAGAAAAACGTGAAAACGTCAAGAGTGTCAAAAGCGTTAAAAGCATAAAGTTGTAGAAGAAATAAAGGCCATCACTCCAGTTATGGAGCCGCCAAAGTTACTAGTCAGTAAACTGCCAGTTTAAGTGTGCAGATATTTCTAGGATTGCTCAAGTTGCTGACAAGAAATAAATTGACAGTTGATACATGTGATGACCTCCATATGATGAGGCAATCAACAACTTCTTGGAGGAGTTAATTTCTCAAGATCATAACCAGTGGACAAGATGTCCCACCCTTCAAGATAGACATTTGACACAACAGTTAACTTGATGCCTCTTTCCAAGTTAACTCGATGTCCCACCTTTGTGCATGTCTATTTTGGAGTCACCTATGTGGAGCTTTCAGTTAGGATTTAGTTGACTGATGTTAGTTATTAGTTAACTCTCATATCAATAAGGGCTTGTGTTGCAACATCCATTTAGTTTAGTTTAGAATCAGTTAACTGATGTAGTTTTTCCAGTTAATTGTTAGGTTGCATACATTTAGACTTAAGAATAAACTCTTGCATGTTTGCAAGACTGATGTTAACTCAAGGAGATTTTAGGGTTCCCTACTCCTTTGAGGTTCTATAAATAAGAGCACCCTTGCTCATTATATTTCAACTTTTGCTGTGATAACAAATTGTTGTGCCACCTTGCTGTGCAATATTGCTATTCTATATTGGTTCACTTTGTTTAATATAAAGTTGGTTGTGTTGATGTGATTTTTGTGACCGCATCAATCAGCAGAACAAAGTTGTCCGAAGGCTACTCCATTCTCTCTTGATCAAAGAATCCCATACGCTAAGATTGCCAGAAAGTTCGTATGTTCAACTCCAAGGTTCTGAAATGCTTTGGAATACCCTCAGTTGGTTCGTTGTGATTTGCTGTTTTTACGAGGGGACTTACACAATTGTTCTTAAGTTTTTTTTTTTTGCAATTGACAACAATTTAAAGATTTGAAGGGGGGCTTTATGCGAATGATTTAGCGTTGACGTATGATTTCTCCTAAAACTAATTAGAATTGAACGGAATTGAATGACTGCAGAGATTTAAAAAATTTAAATCCTAGTCTATATGCAAAGGGTATCGAGCTTGGCTTCAATGAACTTCAACCAAACGTTGTTTTGCCTCCTATTGGACAACTTCAACAAGGTTGGTGCAATCTTCAAAGGAGCGAAAAGATGTTCAAATCACGATTCAACAATGCAAGTACCATCAAAACGATGCATACATACACATGAATCTTGATCGAAGTTAAATTTAAAAGGTATTCCAGTTGACCACGCAGGACAAACTTACCATCAGTAAGCTTGTTAGTGGTATGGACTTATGAAGCTCACTCAAATCAAACACAACCACCATAATTAACTATTTGCATGAAAATTAAGTCCTACTTGAAGTCGAAGGAAGAAGAAAACTCACAAACTACTCATGACAAAAGTGGAGTTCACCATCAATGAAATTCTTTTTATTATGATTAGCTTTCGTGAGAATTTGTTACAAAAATTCTCAAAGGGAGAATTCCCCTTCTGCTTCAAACAATGCAATGAAACTATTCTAACTCTCTCAAAAATGTCTACTCTAACTCGATCTGATATCCAATTGACTAACTAACTAACTAGTGTACAAATGAGGGGACTCCCCTTTATATAGCTGGCCAAACTAATGGATGGCCCAGATCAAAGTACAATGGACGGCTCAGATTGAGCCACAAAAACCCTAGACAAGATTTACCCTAAAATTTGCCAGAAGGTGGAGTGGCGTCATTAATGATCTCAAAATAGCAGATTCCCCCTTTGACCACTATGGGCAATTAATGCCCACTATCCCTCCAGAAGATTCTCGTCCATGACTTTGTTTCCATTGTCCTTCTCTCTGACCGCGTTAGCTATGAACCGGGCCAGCATTGAATCAACTTCCTCTTCTGAAATCGCCGGAGTAAGGTTGAGCTGATACTCAAGAATAGCCACCATCTGCTCTTGCCGGTCACAAGTCTTTCTCCAAATCTCAATAGACTCCTAAGTACTTTGAATGATAGCTGAAAATGTAGAAATGTTCTCGAAGTCAAGTTGAGAAAACATCCTCATCTCGGAGAAGAAAGGCTACAACCTTGCCTTCAATCCATCGACTTCCACCTCCTCAGGAGTTAATCTCTTGGCGAACAACACATCCAATGTATCGAGGATGCCCTCATGGATATGTCTCATTGCCCTCCTAATCTTAGATGACTCCGTTGTTGCCATGTCGAAGAAGCCCTTGCTAGTGAATGCAACCAAATGCCACCCAAGAAAATCATATCTATGGCCAACTTCAATCACCCCCTCATCAACCAAAGTTTGCGTGGGTATTTGCATCAAAGCAGCGAGGCGAGAAATGGTCTTGTCCTAGAATATATGAGTATCACCCCAAGCCTGTTTGACGTTCTCCAAGTGCGAGAGGATACCAGAAACACTTTGAAAAGAGGAGACAAGATCAACCATGAATTTCTTTGCCTCATCGCGAACACCGCCTACCCATTTATCTCCTTCCTGAATAGCCCCCTTTACTTCTTCGAGACCACTAACCAACTCGCGTGGCAGCTCCGACGGAAGTTCCATCGCTGAGTTCTCTTGAGCACATGGATGTGCTAGGTGTTGTACATATCCGACCAACGCCTTATGCTCCTTCAATCTCTTATACTTTTCCTCCTTTCGTACCAATCTATCCTTCAAAGCTTGAAAGGAATTTTCAGCCTCTTCAACTACCCGTGCTCTGGAAGGATGCCCTAACTCAATAGTAGTGACTCTGTAATTCTCTGGCATTATGTCACCTAAAGCATAATCCTCCCTTGGAACGGCAACACGAAAAGTGCGCGAACCAGCCTCGTTCGTTTCCATCCGGGAATATTTTCCGGCCCTCTTCCTTTTAGGTGACTTACTTGTCCTATTCAAAAGTTCCTCCATTTCTACTGCCAGGTTAGCGTCATCTTCTTGATCTCTCCTTATTGCACGTGAGAGCCAATTTGGAGCATTATGCTGAGTATCGTAGACAATAAGGGGCTGTTCTTCCGTTGTCTCTACTTCACGAACTTCCTCCTGAGCAATATTTGGTTGAGGCTCATCTGTTTCCATATGTTGGCTGTCCTCCTCATGAATTCTAACCTCAGGCTCCACAATACCTTCTTCCTCGAACGCTGTCTCAAGTGCGTGATCAAAGCGAACGTCTGTTTCTGTTTCTTCTCCTTCTTCCAACTGATCAACACTTTCAGGAGCATTGGCACTTTGACTGTCCAGCTCTCTTGGCAATGGCTGGTTAACTTCTCCAATTTCGGGCTCCTCATTTAATCTAGCCCTTTGGTCTACAAACAGCAAGACTTCTTGTACGCTGGAGGATCGCTCCAACAATTGAGTAGGCGATGTTTCTTTTGATCTCTGAGGTTTGGGCTGAAATGGTTCTTGTTGTTGTTGTGGTTCCGCAACCTAGGCTGTAACGCCCCGCCGTGTGAACCCTAAAGGACAACAAAATACCACACTAAATTTTTTATTTATTTATTTATTTTTTGAAGGTGAAACATTTCATAAGGTGAGTGTGTACAAACATTAAAATATGATCAAATATATGTTATGTGACAAGACCTAACTAGTCCCATTACGTTACATGGTTGCATTACACGTAAACATCCCCAACCAAGACATTGTGAAAGATAATGCCCAGAAGTTAACAATAGAAGCATTCATTCACAAAATAACATAATCATACATTCATCTAGGATCAATAGTGATGAAAAGATACATCCATCATTCTATGTCCTCTAGGGTACACTGGTTGGCATTACGAAACCTAAACTTTTACCAAAAACGAAAGCGAATAAAAACCAAGATTACATAGAGATGACATACAACCCAAGTTATGAACAAAAAATAGGAAAATATATTCATTATGTATGAGATTTCAGCTCATAGATCAATATTACAATGGTGGAGCATATTTCGACAAATACAACACATCATAAATCCAATAGTACATTACATAATGCTTCCTTTATATCAACGAGAAGAGTATATAAAATACACTTGTATGATACATCAATGAAGAATAAGGTACAAAATGAGGTCCAATCTTCAACCAAGTGGAGCTCTCGGAAATCTGCATCCGCTTCTGCATTGCGAACACAACTTGGGAACCCAATGGGTGCATAGCACGTTCCACCCGACCATGTGGACCTGAAGGTCCACCCCCTGTGCTAGGAGATGACAAGAAAGGATCCACATCCAAACAAGGTCAAGCAAAAAGGGCTAACTCAACACTGACATAAAACAACATCAAACAAGTACAACGCTTGTTTAGGAAACCCTTCCAAACAGTTCCGAAACCAGACTCACAACAACAAGGGTGTACTAAGCATAAAGCCACAAAATGTATACACGTGTGAGGCATGAACCATCTCGCTCATAATCATAACCAAAGGCAAGGAAATCATGAAACATAGTACACTCACGAATTCAAAATAGAAATACGATCAATGGAACACAAAGGTCTAATCATGGGAAAATTCCACACAAAATAGGTTTCCCATCGCCTCTGGAAGCCTAACAACCTACCACCCATAACTTATCAAATGGGAGTGGCTTAAGCATTTACGGGTTCCCAACTTATCCAAAACATGTCTATACATCAAGATTACCTCAAATGCGAAATAAAGCAAGAGGAAGGTATGATCAACATGGAACCACTAGTATGCATAAGAAATCAATTCCAACGAGCACTCAAAGTATAACCAAAATAAATATCCAAACATGTTCAAAAGGACTATACATACCCATTCATTTGAACGTGAACATAATCCAAACTTATTAAAGGTAATGTAATAAATAATTAAATAATCCACTATGATTAAAAGCATTTCCTTTATAATATATTTTGAATAGATAAGCACTTGGGAAAACCTATAGTATTCAAAACATCAGTTTTCTTTTGATTTAAAATTCATAGCCTGTACTTTTGTTTACTTCAAATTGATTAAAACTTAACCTATATATATCTGTTATTTTAAAATAATAAATTTAATTTGAATGTAACCTGATTTTTACTGTAAATTAAATTTAATTAAAAGTATGACATTTACCTTTGTTGACTTCAAACTAAATAAATTTTAATTTAAAATCTACCATATACGGTTTATGCATAGTCACAAATCTAAAAGTAAAGGTGTTTGAAAATAGATTTAATTTTAAATAAGGTTGTAATTAAATCTAATTTTAATTTTAAATGCACTTGAAATTAAATCTAATTTTAAATGCACTTGAAACAAGTCTAGTTTTAAATATACTAAAATAAATAAATTACTATTACATTAACTTACTAGATAATGAAATTGCCCATATTTAATAAAACAAGTTTTAAATAATTCTAATTTTAAATATACTACAAAGATAAATTACCATTACAGTAACTTACAGGGTAATGAAATTACCCATATCTAATAAAACAAGTTTTATATAGATCTAATTTTAAATATACTAAAAAGATAAATGACTATTTACAGTAACTTACAAGATAATGAAATTACCATATCTTATAAAACAAGTTTTAAATAAATGAAATTTTAAATATACAAAGATAAATTATCATTACAGTAACTTACAGGGTAATGAAATTACCCATATCTAATAAAACAAGTTTTATATAGATCTAATTTTAAATAAATCAAATTTTAAATATACTAAAAAGATAAATGACTATTTACATAACTTACAAGATAATGAAATTACCCATATCTTATAAAACAAGTTTTAAATAAATCAAATTTTAAATATATATTTACAAAGATAAATTATGATTGCATGATGATGCATAACTCTCACAGAAAAAGAACAACTAACTCTTTAAAACTACTAAATTAAGTTAGATTTTATTATTTGATGTTAATTGACCAAAATCCCCAACGTCCTCGACATAAATAACTATGAATTACCCTACAAATATACTAATATCCTTGAGTAAATAATTGTTGTTAGTCTAACTCAAATTTTAATTACTTGTCAACATAAAATTTACCCTAGATTACTTATCTTTTGTAAAATATACTTAATAATTTACTTTTCAATTTAAATATTATAAATAAAAGAGATATCTTCACAAAAATATTTAAACCTAGAACTATTCAATTAAAAGAAGTATTTTAAAAAGAGAAAATCAATATCATCTAACCTCATTTTCTTTATTAGAATTAACATGTACTATTTTAACTTAAAGCTTCATTTTTCATGTATCTAAATCGGATGTATGCATGGACTAAGTATGCCATACCAATCATGCTAAGTTGAAGGAGAGGTAAAAGAAGTGGACGGTAAATATCATGCCTAATTTTAAGGAGAGGTAAAATAAGTGGAGGGTAAATATCATCTAACGATTCTTATGCAAAAATCTTTATGCTAAAAACCTATTTAGGGTGGACTGAAAACAAGAGTAACAGTTGCATAAAATACAAATTTGAAACCTATTTAGGGTTGACTGAAAACAAGAGTAACAGTTGCATAAAATACAAATTTGGTGACAGATAATGAATGCTGAAAGTAGAAAGAAGCTATAAATGATTTTAAGGGAGAAGTTGTGCATAAGTTTTATTTTTATTTTGAGTGCTAAGTAGAAGTAGCAATGGCTGACTAGGTGGGATTCCAATACTTCAAAATATACATGTGATACAGCGTTACAGTCTTCCAAAAGAAATTACTGTATTTATACCTCTGTGCATTAGCTATGCATGGGATTTAA
>VDFB02016025.1:0-23428 GCA_007258455.2 Sequoia sempervirens
GAATGCAAGAAAAAACATTTTACCACATTCTACTTACAATTTTTTGTGTAAAACAGTCTGAGAAACACACTGTACATCTTGGTATGATCTAGTACATCCCTGGTGATGATTGAAGAAGTTGGAGAAGAGTTTTAGTTTTCTAATGCTTTTGGTTTGGTATAATTTTGTTGTGTTTTGTGAAATATATTGTATTTTTTTTTTTAACAGGTATAAACCATGCATAGGGTTTCTAGGGAGTAAATAAAAAACAATGGACAGAGTTTCCACCGATGAAAATCCATGAGACTTGGTGGAAAAATTTGTCCTATTTCTTCCCTCACTTTGATAAGAGGAGAGGCTATAGGTTTCAATTTTGGCATAGCTATTAATGATATTATGCTGGAATTTGTGTATAAACTACCTTAAAACCTTAGGTGCCTTGAAGATTTGGGAAAACCCACACATTGTCTAATCATGGTTGATTGGGGAATCAATAAGAAGAGTTGTAAGAGGTCTACAAATCTAATATTCTCATGTTTCATGTTGTTCCTATGTTGAAATCCCAATAGGCTATGATTAGAACGCTGAGTAATCCAAGCCAACCCACATTACTTGCTAATGGCAGGTAATATTACCATGGTTTCAAGGTGCACTAGGAAGCCCTTAGTCATTGTTTGAAATGAACCATTGTGCGAGGGGTGTAAAAGTAGTCAAGTTGTGTTAGGTTAAGTCCTTCCTCTGCATCATACCTAAATCATTTATTATTTTTTATTTTAATTAAAGGGATCAAATAATTAATTTAATATTATTATTTTCCCAAGGAATGGTATGGTATTTCTTATGAGGATGCTTTAAAACTCCAATTTTAGGTGGAAATCAATTATTAGCATATTTTTTGGTAGTTTTTATGAAAAATTGCATGTGGGGAGTTACTATTTAATTTTGGTCAACAATCTTGCAACAGTCATAATGGTGAGCATATTTGGAGGGAAATTGATGAACATACTGTTATTTTATTTATTTTTCCAATATAGGGATGTTTTAATTTAGTTCTCTATTTATTTGCATGAAAATTTACATTTCAAGATCATTTTCTAGTTTAACTTCTCAATTCTTGCATTGCATGAACTTCTTGTTCTTTAGCCATCTTTTGTGGATAAAAAGTTATAGAAGATTATAGCTTATGGACAAAAACCCATGAGTTGTGAGGATCATAGGGTGAAACCTCTTTGATTATGGAGGGAATTATTACTCAAGTGGATAGAGCTTCATTGGATTGTATAGATCAACTAGAGTTAGTATAGTGTTTTTATGCAAGTGTTGGATTTAAATTTTGATTTTTAAACTTATAATAGGATTATATGTTGTTGTGTGTGAGTTTTTTTCTCTAAAATGCTAGATCATTTATTTGGTTATAACATCTTTTTGTATTGTTTGGGTGATATATTGACAATGTAATGTTGATATTTACACTATAGAAACCATTCAATTTTGTATAGAAGATCAATATTAGTTTCTAAAGTAAATTAAATTTATGAGGTAAATAAAATAATAGAAATAAAGAATTAAAATATATTAATGCCTTTAAGGTCCATTATATTGATCTTACAATGAACTACACCCAAAACCCCAAAAAAATTACTTGTGATCAACTATTCTCTATGTGGATTACTATATGGTAATTTTAGCATAACCTTAGTATGATTGTGATATTGAGATGGAGAAGTAGTAGTATAAGTTTGATAGCAATAGAATTTATGTTAGTGAAGGGTAAGGGATTCACTTTATATATTTAGTGTGAAAGAGATGGAAGGATTAGATCTTTCCAAAAGATCAAGGGCTTAGATTAGAGAGGTTCTCTCAAGAGGAAAAGGACAAGTATCCAGTCATGGTTTATTAGAGATGAAGACTAAATTATGGAGATTGGATAATATTGTGGGGGATTGTGATAAGATTCCCAAAAGAGGCAATATTTAATGTTTTCCTATTTTGAGGGAGGTGGGAATTTAAAATTAGAAAATAAGCATATGGCCTCACACAAATTCAAACTAAAAGGTGGCATTTTCCCTCAATGGGTTCAGGGAAAGTTAGGTGAAGGACTATTAGGTGAATGTGAAATATTTCACATGTGAAAAGAGAGGAAACATGACAAATGATGACAAGTTTGGGAGGTGGAAGAATATTAAATTAGAATAAAATTTTAACAGAGGCTTGAGGGTGTTGTAAGTATGAGTAGATTGGTGTTGTCATTGATTTCAACAAGCCTATGTTGTCATTGGTGTCAATTGTATGAGAAGAATATTTTTGTAGGAGTATATGTTGTTGCATTGATGATGCTTTGATTAGTTGCATAATGTTGTCATTAGTTAGATATTGATGTCAAAGTCTAGTATAGTTTTTTTTATAAGATTATGTCTATGGATACATTTATTACAGTTGGCTTGGTGGTGATGAGGAAGTACTGAAGATAATGAGGATGCACCTCTGATGCTTTCTTTTCAAGTGATTTTGAGAAAAAATGATAAAAAGAGGAAACATTGTGTTGTAATGTTGTTCTCGGTTGCAAAGTAGTATTTTAGTGTCACTCTACATTTATTCTAGGTTGAAGATCTACCTATCCATTTTGAATATGTTGATTAGAGGTGTTCAAAGGTGTTGTATTCATAATTTGGTGTGCTAGATCATTGTGCATAAGAAGTGGTTTTCACCAGTGTGTGAATGGTGTATTGTAGAAATAATTTTTTTTGCTCTGCAATTATCTGTAGTTTGGTCTCAGGTCTTGTGGATCTAAAGAGGTGTTGAAAGTGTTGGTATCTTTCTTCAATCAAGATTATTCGAGGTTTGGTGCTTTGGAAGTTAGTTTCTTAAGTTGTAGTGTATGACATAGTTGTTTGAGTGTACTAGGTGTGTACATTCCTTAGGTGAAAGTTGTTGTGAAGGATTTTGTTGGATTTCAGGGTGTTTATGGAATATTCTAGATTGTGTTCAGGTAACATTTTTTTTCCAAAATTTTTTGTTGGATCAAAGGAAGCATGTACAAGTAAAAGTTTAATGGTGTTTACAAGGTAACAACCGACCTTGTTGTTTACACTAATTGCGATGAATATTTATTGTTTATAGAAGTGTGTTGTAGCATGGTGTTATAGTTTTGGGTCCCAAATGAGGAGTGATGTGGTTCACCTTCACTTCTATTTTCCACAAAAGTTTTTTGATACCAACCTAATTTGAAGTTGCATGTTTGATGTGCACAACCAACCTTGGAGATTTCAAGGTTGAAGATGATATAAATATGAGTTGAATTGTTGAGGGATGCGAATATAGAAAAGTAAGATGTGAATGATGTTAAGTTTGAAGTATTAGAGTGTGAATTTTTGAAGTGCAGTGTGAGCTTTCATGTGTTAGAATGTTGGATGTAGTGAGTATAAGTTGTCTACAATTCTTCATTCAAGCTACAAGGTGTTGGTGATATTGTGGTGGATTTCTCTGTGTAACATTCTTCTCTATCTTCTTTCTATTTTGGTAATGATCCTTTCTTTTTTGGGTAGTGATCCCTCTGACAATAAGCCCTATTGTATTTAGTGTTGATATTACTTTATATTGTGAGCTAATCCTCACCATTTTTTTTCCATCTTGGGCTTTCCACATAGATTTGGTGTTCACTTGTGCATGGTGTTGATTTGTTTCAATTTTTGTTATTTTCCTTTCACGCTAAATCATCATAATAGATTAAGGGTTAATTGTATTAATGTGGATCTAAATTTTTATGAGGGTTTTAAGTTTTAAGGTACAACTAATTAAACCCCCCTCAGTTGTCTTGTGCATTAAATAGAGGGGTAGTTAGTTAATATATTAATTTAATATTAATTAATTAATGGATTTAGAGGAATTAAAATATGGGGGATAAGATTAAATTAATTAACCTTTAGAAGAAGGGAAATTCATTAAATACAAATTTAATTAATTTTTAGATGATAAAGTGAGATTAATTAATTAAATAATAAATAATTTAATTAATTTATGGAATGATTATTTGTATCTATAAGCTATGCATTATGGATTCATAACCCATAAAATATGTAAAATTAAAATAAAATGCATGTCTTAAGAATAGGGTACAAAATGCAAGCAACAATGCTTGCATCAACCTAAAGATTATTGCTCAACAAAACCTGTTGGCCCAACTAAGCATGGATGCAAAGAAAAATTATGATTTCAAGAATTCTCCTTTTTCTTTGACAGTCTAAGCATCATTTGAAGCTTTGGTTGAGAAGATTTTTTCTTCTTCACTTCGATCTATCCTTGATCTATAGGTGGGGGAGTCTCCACATTATATTACACCTTACCATTTGAAGTGCCCTTGCATTCTAAAGGGTCGAAAGACTCCAAAGAGATCATAAATATTTGCATACTTTCATTCCCATCACATACAAGATCAGCAATAGCTAGTGGATTAGTAGGAGAAAAGTTATCTTTCATTGGTTTTGTTGGAAATATTGACAACAGACTCATTGTGCCTTCCCCAAGAGATGCTTGAGAGGATTTGTCAATAGCCAAACTAGAGGGAGGGAAAAAAATTGTAGTAACCTTGGTAAGAATGTGTGGAGCACTCATAGCATTTTGAGATTTAGGAGAAATGTTGTAATGGTGGGGCTCAACCCCAATCCACCAAAAATGTATCTTCTTTGAGGCCTGTACACCCCTCAACATAGTGAACTTTTTGCATTGTGTAATAATGCAATGTTCTAAGAAGCATTTTCTACACCTAAAAGGGATATTTTCATAGCCTACCTACTACCTCTAAGTTTTGTTACCCACTTTCAAATCAATTTCAATAGGTAGACAAATAGAGAGGTCCATTTCAACACATATATGGGCATAAGTTGAGCTAACGTAATTTATAGTTTATTCTAAGGAATATTAATACTTCTTTATTCCATTTCCAATGGCTCTTAGGCCCTCAAGTTACCAAAATTTTAGGGGTGGGCATGGTAGACACACCCACAGATGAGCAATAGAGAAAGACTTTGATTGATGATTGAAGGCTAGAAACCGAGACTTCAAACATAAGAAATTATCATTGAGGAGCCATGGGTCATGGTCCAAAACCTTCCTCTTGTCTTTAGAGGATTCAAATTACAAGATAAAAAATCCCATGGAATAGGGATTGATTCTTACTTCTTCCTCTATACCGTCCTTCTAGCAATTAGAGATCCATGCATGAAAATCACATAATTTTAGCCATAATCTGGTGAATTTGTGAATGAATGTATGCTCCCTGAGAAAATCCTCCCTATCATTAATATCTCCATCAGGTAGATCTTTGGAATAATTTCTAAGTGATGGAAAGAAAAGGCTCCACTAGCATTGGCAAATACCCCAAAAGAATGTGGAGATGATATGTTTGAATTTAGGCCTAGGAAAGAGCCCTTGTGGAGCACATATGAGGCCACAACTCTCTCGGCCAACTCAACAGATCAATGATGTAGTCTATGGTTTTCGATAGAGACAATAGGTTCTTGAGAGGAGACTCCTTTATGTGCACCATGAATCAACATCTTTGATTATTTAGGGTAATAGACCCCAAGTGAAGGTAACCCCTACATGAAGGAAAGTTTCCCCCAACACCATCACCTCACCAAGGATTTCCAGAGTGAGAGAAAGGGGTATGTGGGAGGCCTACATAATTTTGGAACATTTTAGAGCTCTATAATTACATAGATGAAAATATGATTATTAGTTAATGTAGACGCCTAAATTTGGACACTTAATTTATCCAAATTTATCCCTTTCATCTAAGCATCCCCTTATTTGCATTAATTAAGTAATATCGCTATTATTTAATTAATATCCTTAATTCTACCAAATCCCTAAGGTATTTAATTAATAAATAAATACCTTATCTCTTTAATTCTCCTTTTCATCAAATGAATTAAATAAATATGACATTTATTTAATTCCTCACATGTCACATCCCTTTCTTAATCCTAATCCATCTTCTAATCTCATTATTAGGGATGTGCACATGCCTAATCCTCAATTAGGATGTGTCACATCCTCCAACTTTTGCAAGTTGGTCTCTAATCTCTCTTAGCCACCTAACCCTCATATAATCCTTCATTAACTAGCCTAATTAACCTCTCAAGGAATTTTAATTCCTTTTATCCTTCCAAGGAATATTAAATTCTTTTTTCTCTTCCCCATGTGATCTTTGACTTGTCACATCAAGCCACATGTGAACTCTTCTTAATCTCCCACTAACCTCTAATATGTCATTAATTTGTCTAATCAGGTACTTGCACAACTTTAATCACTTAATTAGGTCAACCTAATCTCCATGTCATTTATGGAATGTGTCCCAAGTCAACCTTATTAAAGGCTTTCTCCTTTTGGAGAAGGCACCCCTTTCCCCATGTGAATTTTTAATTTGCATTTAATCCCCCAATGCATTTCAAAGAATTTTAAATTATTTCTCTCATTTCCATGTGGATATTTGAAGAATTTTTAATTCCTCACATGTCCTCTCACCCACATGGGGACAAGGACCTCCTTTATGAGAATATCTTGTCCAAATCCCAAGGTACTATGTAGTACCTCCATGTCATGTACTCTCCTTCCAACTCATTTATGCATCATCCTTTTCAAGCCACTTCACATGCCACATGTCAAGATGTAAGGGTTTGTGAGTTTTCAACTCAACATAGCCCTACATCTTTGCCTTGTTGGTTTAATCTCAACCATTCATTTCCCTAGAGAATTCAAAATTCTCTATAAATACCCTCTCTTTTCTCTCATTTTTGGGGATATCATAATTCTAGCCAAACTCTTGCAATTTTTTCTCTTGAGCCATACTTAGCCAAATACTTGCATTTGCATCCATTATCACCTATTTTCCATTCATCTTGAATTCCACAGTTGCATCTCTTGCCATCAAAGGAGCATACACTACATCAAAGATGGAAGGGCCAACCAAAGGACAACTCAACAAGGTAAAATGTTCCATTTTGTTTTGTTAAGTTAATCATTTGCCCAATCTTTAGGTGTAGGGTGTTTATATTTGTTGTTTGTACTCTTTTCTTTTCTGCTCATTTTCTAACACCTATTTTCACTCGTTCACACTTCTGGAATGCCTAGTGGGACCCACAAACGGGTTTGTATCTTTCATGTTTGCTATTTTTTTTCACTTTTTACGAGTGTAGGTTGTAGAGGGGTAGACCCGACTTGCAAAGGGGTGGACCCAACCATCTAGGGGTGGACTTGACCTCGAGGGGCAGACCTAACCTAACAGGCAGTTGGACCTGACCTCCAAGGGTGGACCTGACCTTGCCTAGGGGCGGACCTGCCCTCCACAGACTCTAGAAGTTGATTTTTGTAGATTTTTCATAGAGGGATGAACCTAACCTCCAGACAGGCAGACCTAACTTGACAGACAAGTAGACCTGACCTGACGGACAGGCGGATCTACCCTCCACAGACTCTAGAAGTTGATTTTTGCAAAAAAAATTAGAGGGGTGAACTTGACCTCCAGACAGACGGACCTTCCCTCTAGATAGGCGGACCTACCCTCTAGACAGGTGGACCTACCCTCCAGACATGTGGACCTAACCTAGGAAGCTTTTTCCAGAAGGTGAAATTTTAGTTTTTAGCACTCCTTTTGGCTATTTTAAGTGTTTCTAACCCCCTAATGTGTCTTGTTTGAGTCTGTGCAAGCATCTAATCGACATTTGGTGAGGAACAAGGATAAGGTGCACTAACAATTTTTCTTACATGGTTAGTTATTTATCAACCACTACTTGTTGTTTTGCATAACTTAGGAACATAGTTTAACTAGGGGTTTCAATTAATCTTGTTTGTGGTGCTTGTTGGTAAGCTATTTGATGTATCCAATCCCCTTGCACCATTTGGTGATCCTAGGTGACGAGAAATCATAGCTTACCAAGTCCTTTTGAGTCACCCTCTTTTTTCTTTTCTTAGTGGGACCTGCTTAGGGATTTCATCACCCCAAGGGATGATTCCAACCATGTGTACTAGTGAGGTATATAAAGGAGGGAGAGCGAAAGTTGTACCTCAATCCAACCATGTTGTAATTGGTGAAGGATCAAGATGACGTGAAGAGGTTGTCCGAGCATCTAGTATCTTGCTAAGGTTCCCAACTCACGCTTGTAATGGGTTGGTGTTCACGGTTTGGGCCTCACATACTGGGTTTATATCGAGGACTCCTTAGCAACCATGTTCATCCTAGAATAGAAGACTTTTTCAACCATACTATTGGGATAACCACAAACACACAAGGATGCTCGGTGAAAATATGTCTTAGAAAATGAGCAGCAAACAAAAGAGTGCAAACAACAAATATAAACACCCTACACCTCAAGATTGGGAAAATGATTAACTTAACAAAACAAAATGAAACATTTTACCTTGTTGAGTTTTCCTTTGGTTGGCCCTTTGATATTTGATGTAGTGTATGCTCCTTTGATGGCAAGAGATGAAAGTGTGGACCTACTGAGAGGCGAACTAGACCTGCAAAGGGGTAGACCTGCCCTACACAGACTTCATAAGGTATCTTTCATGTTTGTTGTTGTTTTCACTTTTTGCAAGTGCAAGTTGCAAAGGGGTGGACCTGACCTGTAGAGGGGTAGACCCGACCATCCAGGGGAAAACCTGACCTCAAGGGGTAGACTTGACCTGACAAGCAGTCAGACCTGACTTCCAGGGGCGGACCCGACCTTGCCCAGGGGTGAACATGCCCTCCATAAACTCCAGAAGTTGATTTTTGTAGATTTTTCACAGAGGCGCAGACCTGACCTCCAAACAGGTGGACCTAACCTGATAAACAGGCAGACCTGACCTCCAAATAGGTGGACCTACCCTCTAGATAGGTGGATCTACCCTCTAAACAGGCGGACCTGCCCCTCTAGATAGGAAAACCTGACCTGGGTAGCTTTTTCCATAAGGTGAAATTTTAGTTTCTAGCACTCATTTTGGTTGTTTTAAGTGTTTCTAACCCCCTAACATGTCTTGTTTGAGTTTGTGTAAGAATCTAATTGACATTTGGTGAGGAACAAGGATAAGGTGCACTAAAATGTTTTCTTATAGGGTTAGTTATTTATCAACCACTACTTGTTGTTTTGCATAATTTAGGCACATAGTTTAACTAGGGGTGTCAATTAATCTTGTTTGTCATGCTTGTTGGTAAGCTATTTGATGTATCCAATCCCCTTGCGCCATTTGAAAATCTTGGGTGATGAGAAATCATAACTTACCAAATCCTTTTGAGTCACCCTCTTTTTCCTTTTCTTAGCAGGACCTACTTGGGGATTTCATCACCTCAAGGGATGATTCCAACCACGCATACCAGCGGGGTATATAAAGAAGGGAGAGCAAAATTTGTACCTCAATCTAGCCATGGTGTACTTGACAAAGCGTTAGGATGATGTGAAGAGTTGGTCTGAGCCTCTAGTATCTCGCTAAGGTTCTCGACTCACACTTGTAATGGGTTGGTGTTCATGGTTTGGGCCTCATGTACTGGGTGTATATTGAGGACTCCTTAGTAACCATGTTCATCCTAGAATAGAAGACTTGTCAGCCATACCCCTTTCTACTAATCTTAGGATTGTGTTGTCTAAATTCTCTTCTTTGTGAAAAACTAGTAATTTTTTGTTCAACCATATCCTTTTGATTGATGTTTGATGTGTTTTGCATCCTTAGCCTTAGTCATATTTTCAAAATTCAAGTTTAAACCTATCTAGGGGCAGACCTGACCTCTAGGGGTGGACCTGACCCATCCAGGGGTGGACTTGACCTTTAAACCAACCCATTTAAGCCTATTTTAGCCAATTTTGACCAGCTTTTGTTCGACGGGTAGACCTGCCCTCCCAATAGGCATACCTGACCTCTAGGGGTGGACCTGACCCATCCAGGGGTTGACTTTTGAACCAACCCATTTAAGCCTGTTTTAGCCAATTTTGACCAGCTTTTATCTGACAAGTGGACCTTCCCTCCCGACAGGTGGACTTGACCTCTAGGGGAAGACCTGACCCTTCACTAGTCAGTTTTATAATCTGTTTCGTCATTCGAGACACCCGTTTCACTGTTCTGATAATTCATCTCCCCATTTTGAACATTCATATACTCATTTTGAGAGGCCATTAGCCATCCTAAACATTCATCCCCTCACTTCAAGCATCCATTCATCCATTCAAAGTCCTCATTTAACCATTTCGAACCCATGTTTTGGTTATCTTTTCCCCATTTCAGATCACCTGTATTTTGTTAAATTTCATTAAAGCAGTTGTCCAAATTGACCTGGGTGTTCATCTCTAATCGTCATCTATCACAACCAACTTAGGATTTTCATCCATCCTGAGTCGGCCATCCTTGTCAGCCCAATCAATCCACTTCTATCTCAAGTTGGATTTAGTGTTGTTATCATACATCCACCCTTTAATCAATTTATCAACACCTAGCATTACCAAGGATCACTCTTGAACTCAGTTTTGGATTCTGGTCATTATCATTCATCTTGTCATCCAATCCTATTAATTGACCATCGATCCAAATCAAATCCTCACATCATCAAATCCAGGTTGACCAATTTTCTACCAATTAACCCAATCTAATCTCATCAAACAAATCCACTTCGGTTGAATCAATCATCCAAATCAATCCTATTGAGCCACATCCGTGTCAACTAATTAATCATCAAATCAAACCAATCCTTTCATCACCAAGGTCATCCTAGCATCCTAGTCCATCATATCATCTTGCATTCCCATTCAGACCCAGTTGCAAACAAGGAAAATGGCCGAGCAACAAGTCCAAAATTCCCAACCAAACATCCCTCAAGATCCCAACAACCCAGCTAATGTCTCACAAGATCCCAATAACAGTACGAATATCCCTCGAGATCCTCATAATGGTACATCATCACAATCCAATATTGATGGTCAAAGCACATCACCACCCAAAGATGAGAACATGGTCAACCAACCCAAACTTACATTTGAGGAGCACTTTAGTAACCCTATCAATGTGCAAATGATAGATCGCCTTCTCAAAAAACATGGGAAAGAAATCTTGGCCCACCTAATTGGAAAAGGTGTCAAGCCTCCATCAGGTGTAGACCTATCCAAGTATGGCAGCTCCACATCTAACATACCCCAAGGCTCACAAAACGCACCAGGTAGTTCACATGTCCCCAATGTTCCTCCAGTGGAAGGTTGGCATCAACTTGAATTCAGCAACGTCGCTTTGTATCATGTTAACAATCCCCACACCCCATAATCTCAGTCATGGGAACTCCTCAAGTAGCTGATCCCAATTATCCTTTTTCCTATGACATGCCACAAAATGTTCCATAACTTCCACCATTAATGCTAACAACACCGCCCCTTTCAAATCAACCTCCCATCAATGCTGGGGGTACCCCTTTTACTACATTGCATCCACCTCTTGGGGCCACAAACCTGCCATCACCTTCATACACATCTCAACATCCTCCCCAATCTAATATACCACCTCCATTATTGCCCCAAGGTACACCCCAACCGAATGTACCCTTTGGTACCCAACAACTTCTGTTGCAAAACACCTCTACATTATCTCAACCACCTCATCAATAACAACCTCTGCATAACCCATTGATCTCTTCACAAAAACCACCACACCAATCACATGGCAATCTGTCTCGATCTCCCACCTAGACCATATCCCCATTCATCTCATCCATTTTACGGCCGCAAGTCCAATCACAATACAACATCCCATCTCGGCCCACGCAACACCTCACATCACATTAGCAACCTCCCCAACATTATTATTATCCTAACCAACAACCACCTTATGTAGCCTCCCAATAGTTGTAGTAGTACCTCCAGTACCAGTAGGCCAATCCACAAATTCACAGTCAAGTTCCTGAGCATCCCACCACACACTTTTATCAAATGAATCCATACTATATCTCGCAACAACAACCCCAACACCAAATAAATCCCTCGGAATACTAGCAAGGGATATCATCATCTCACTATCAAAATCCATACCTCAACCTTCAGACACTGTCTCAGCAAGATCCTTCGTTGTCCTATCATCTATATCCATCTAACCCATCTTTGGCTCTCACGCCACCGGTCAACTTAAATTTGTTAGAAATCAAAGCCACTATGAAAGATCTTCAAGCTGGTACTGGCAAACAATCATTCAAATTTGAAGACATATGTCCCTATCCATTTGATCCCTCCATCTCATTGATCCCCTTCCCTAAAAATTTTGAAATGCCAAAATTCGATAGATACAAGGGAAATAAAGATCCTAAGGCCCATTTGCAAGAGTTTTACTCCTAGTGTTAGGAAGTTATGCATAATGACAACTATCTCTTGCTTCTATTTCCATGGAGCCTGACTGGCAATGCTCTAGAATGGTTCATGGGTCTAGAATGAGGGTCCATAAAATCCTTTGTAGATCTTTCATAAAAAAAATTTCTTACTTCTTCAATTTGGAGACTGACACTGATACCTTGGATCTCCTCAAAGAGAAACACCAAGAAATTGAAACTTTTGCTAGCTACCTTTAGAGGTGTCATGCACTAGCAAGCTGAATGAAAACCCCTCTCAAAGAGAAAGATATGGTCACCCTCTTCATGGAGAAATCTCATCCCGACATGGCTCATAATTTTAGGTTACACTGTGTCACCACATTCATTGAGATAGTGGAAAAGGGACCCATCCTCGAACGCACCCTTATTGCCAAAGGGTACATCAAGATACACCACCATGACAGAGAAAGGCCATCCGGTGATAAGTCTCACTTTTGGAACAAGAACAAAAATGCAGTGAATGATGGTGTCACTGACACTAAACATGTTTAGGTGGCCAATACATCCTAGAGAAAACAACCATTTGTACCTAATGCCATATCCATGCCACAAGGGGCATCTCGTCCTCCTCAACAGTCAAACCAAAATAGTCAAGGGAACGGAAAATGCCAGTATGATCAATTAGGAGAACCCTTGAGTGTCATCTTCAATAAGTTTTTACTGGTAAACTATCTGATCACATACCTTGTCACCAAACCACTTGATGAATCCAAGCCTAAACCTACCTAGTTAAGGGAGAATGAATATTGTGAATTCCATAAAATCAAAGGACACACTCCGAATAAGTGTCAAGGTCTCAAGAACTATGTCCAAGATCTTATCGATTGAGGAGATGTCAAAGTTGACACCGGTCAAGCTTCGTCGTGTAATGCTCAATTGTAGATATACCAAAACACCTTCCCTAACCATACTCAAGGCGCAAGCACCTCTAGCAAAAATCCCCAAGACAACACAAATAATATAAGCTATAAAAATGTACCCCTCAATTATGATGGCATTTTCCATTACATTGAGCAAGTAGAACCATGTGTGTCTATGATACATGTTAAAGCTAAAAATCCTCAATGTGTTGTTACTACATGACGATCCCAAATTACTGTCCTGACAGCCTCCACATCCGCCCAGTCAAATCCTGTAAACTCTTAGTATAACATTCTTGATCACTTAGGAAAGACCCCTACTCAGATCTCAATCTTGGATTTGCTTAAGTCTTCTCCTGTACATCATGAAATTCTCAATAGAGCCTTATAGGAAACCCATGTACCTAATGACATCAATCCCACATGATTTCAAGCTTTAGTGGGACACCTGGCTCTATCTTACCAGCTACACTTCAGCCAGAATGATATGCCCAATATTGATGCCAATCACAACTGTCCCTTGCACATTGAAGTTTTGGTTGCCCGTCATAAAATAAAAAGGGTCCTAGTAGATAATGGCTCTTCCCTCAATCTATGCACTCTAAAATTTATAAAACAGGTGGGGTATACTCAAGTGGATTTGAGTAATCAAATCATCACAATCAAGGCTTATGATAATGCGGAAAGAAATTCTGAAGGGATTTCAGTCTTCCTATTCAGGTTGGACCTGTAGTTCAGTATACTACTTGTCATGTCCTGGATCTGGACTTACCATATAATCTCCTCCTCGACCGCCCATGGCTCCATGCCATGCAAGCCATCCCCTCCATGTACCATAAGTGCCTAAAATTCCTGGTTAATGGACAAGAGATTACCATTTATGCTAACCCACAACCATTTGAATATTGTAGCACTCTAGAAGCATCGTTTCCCCATTTACATTATTGTCCTAGGGTTGAAATGGGGGCATCCCAGTCATCATCCTCCAATCCACCATCCACCATGACAGCCACTCCATCTCCCACCACCAATCCTTCAGGCACCAAAGTCTAGATCATTGACAAGGGGTGTGGTGAATATGAAATGTATACAGCCCTAAATGTGGAAACCATGGCACCGTCACCACACATGTACGACCAACCTTCGTAGGCTACTCCAAAAGAAGACAAGACCATCACCTTCAGTGTTAAAAACATCCCCACCACCACTTTCCAGTCTCCTAGTATAAAGATAGGTGCACCAGAAGAATATATCAGTCAGTGGGTATATTGTGAAGAACCCCAACTAGATCCACATCTAAAGGAATATTTTCAAGAAGTATACCCTTGGTCAGCTAAGTTCACAAAAAAGAATAACTACCAAGGAAAGGGCCTAGGTAAGGAAGAGCAGGGGAAATTGCAACCTATTGATGTATCAAAGCTACCAAGGAATATAGGCCTCGGATATGACAAAAAGCAGAAAGACTCTACAAGATCATCTAATACTTCCAATAGTGTTACTGTGGACAATGGTCCCTTGGAAACCATACCCAAGAAGGAATATATCATACATGCATATGATGATGTTGATCACACAGATCTGTCATCCATGTTTGATTGCTTATCCCTCTTTACCATTAGCCTATCCCTTCACCATCCTAAACTTATTGATTGGGACCTATGTGACAGCGTACTTGTCAATGTCTCCTTGGATACATATGTCAACCTCATGGGATTGGGGGAGGATGAACACTCCAGTCGCAAAAATAAAAATAAGAAAAATAAAAAATAGTCATCTAGTGAAAACCTCCCCTAAGAACTTCTTGACCTAGAAAAATTAAAAATAAATGATACATCCAATAGCGAAAACCTCGAAGAGGCGTTGGAGGATGGAGACGTTCATCTTACCCTTGTGGGAACTCAATTATCCACAAGGTCATCCATCCTAATTGAAGAAACTCAAGAAGTTAATCTGGGTACTGCGGAATACCCTAAGATCACCTATGTGGCCAAATCTTTATCAAAGAAAGAATATTCAATCATTGTTCAGCTACTCCAAGATGGTATCATTAACTTTTCTTGGTCATACTCGGATATGCCAGGCTTAGACCCTGCTTTAGTAGTTCATTATCTGGATGTTCACCTAGATGCCAAGCCTGTCAAATAGAAGCTCCGCAAGATGCATCTATAGGTAGCATTATTAGTCAAGAGGGAATTGGAGAAACTACTGGATGCTAGTTTTATCAAACCCATTAACTACTATGAGTGGATCTCCAACATAGTGCCTATTTCCAAACCAAACAAACACATTCGGATTTGTACAGACTTCCGGGACCTTAACAAAGCCTGTCCAAAAGATGACTTCCCACTGCCCAATATTGACATGCTGGTTGATTTGACTATGGTACATGATATGTTATTCCTTATGGATGGTTTCTCTGGTTACAATCAGATCCAAATTGCACCTGAAGACCAACACAAGACCGCTTTTATGACACCTTGGGGCACTTTTTGTTACAATGTTATGCCCTTTGGTCTCAAGAATGTGGGGGAACATATCAGAGGGAAATGACTATCATCTTCCATGACCTCATCCATATTATCATGGAGGATTATGTTGATGACTTGCTAGGAAAATCCAGAACCTGAGCAGAGCATCCTGTCATCCTGAAAAAGATCTTTGAGTGGCTAGAACATTATAAGCTGCGACTAAATCCAAAAAAGTGTGTCTTTGGTGTTACATCAGGAAAACTATTGGGTTTCATAGTCTCTCAAAGGGGTATTGAGGTTGATCTCTCCAAGGTGAAAGTTATTTTGGACATGCCACCCCTGCACAATCTAAAACAATTAAGATGTCTCGAAGGGAAGATGTAATCCATCCATTAGTTCATAGCCCAGCTTGCAGATAAGTGTCAGCCATTCACCCATCTCCTGAAAAAAGACTCTACCTTCTGATGGAACCAACAGTGTCATACAGGTTTCGATAAGATTAAGGAATGCTTATCTCATCCACTGATCTTGATGCCACCTATTCCAGGGAAACCCCTCCTACTTTACATCTCCACCACTTCAGTCGCACTGGGGGCATTGTTGGCACAACATGATGAATCGTCAAAAGAAAGAGAAATATACTACATCAGTCAAAGACTAATCGGCTATGAATTAAACTACTCTTCCATGGAGAAATCTTGCCTTGCAGTAGTCTTCAACACACAAAAACTCTGACATTACATGCTCATCCATCTAGTCAAATTAATAGCAAAAATTGATCCACTAAAGTATCTGTTATCCAGAACCACTCTAACTGGTCACATGGCTAAGTGGGTCATGCTCCTAAGTGAATTTGACATAGAGTACGTGGATTGCAAAGCCATAAAGGGACAAATCATAGCTGATCAGTTGGTCGAGGTGCCATTAGTGGATGCTTACCCTCTAGTCACTAAATTTCTAGATGAAGAATTTTTCACAGTTATAGAAGCGCCTATCTGAAAATTGTATTTTGATGGCTCATATACTCATAATGGGTCAGGTGTGGGAATTCTATTAGTTACCCCTCAAGTTGATTACATTTCAAAATCATTCAGGATAGCATTCTCGTGTACCAACAACATAGCTAAGTACGAGCCCTCCTCACGGGCCTCCGAATTGCAAAGCAATGGCACATAAATCACTTGAGGGTCTATGGTGATTCATTGTTGGTCATTAAGTAGGTTAATGATGAATTCCTAACAAAAGATGATAAGCTATTACCTTATAAGTGCATGGTGGATGTTTTCAAGAAATATTTCACCTTCATACAATTTGACCAAATTCCCAGAGCACAAAATGAAGCAGCTAATGCAATGGCTACTATTGGCTCCCTGATTGGCATGCCTAAAGATTGAACAAAGTGAGTTCTTTGTGGAACAAATTTTAATCCTAGCATATGATATCCATGAGACTGACATGGTGTGCGACATTATGGGTCCCACTTCCCCATGGTACCAAGACATATATGCCTATTTGCATGATAATATTCTCCCCATAGATCTTACACGCAATCAATGCAAATCCTTTGTTCACCACTCTTCCTGATACATTATCGTCGATGATATGCTTTATCATCACAGGTATGATGGAATCCTCCTTAGATGTTTGAATGAGACTGAAACCCATACTGCACTAACAGAGGTACATAGTGGTGTTTTTGGGGCTCATTCAAATGGTATGGCTTTGGCCAAAAGGATTCTCTGAGCTAGATATTATTGGCCTACATTAGAGCATCATGCTTGTGAATTTGTGAAGAAATTCCTTCCTTGCCAACAACATGTAGATTCAATTCATGCTCCAACATAGGACCTTCAGCCCCTCCTAGCACCATGGCCCTTCTCTCAATGGGGTTTCAACTTGATTGGAAAGATTTACCCACCATCTTCCGACGGCCATACATACATAATTACTGCCACTGAGTACTTCACCAAGTGGGTGGAAGCAATGCCACTCATAGATCACCGATACTCAAATTTCAAAATTCATCCTTTACCATATTCTCTACAGATATGGTATTCCATCCATCATCCTCTTTGATAATGGGAGACCTTTTAAAAACCATGCTATGAAGCACCTCTGCGACACCTTTCATATCCAGTATTGTTGGTCAACACCTTATTACCCCTAGGGTAATGGTCAAGCAAAGGCAACCAACAAGACCCTTATCCACATCCTCAAAAAGGTTGTCAATAACACTGGTTGAGATTGGCACCTCCATATTCATCCCTCCCTCTCAGCAAATCTCACCTCCATCTGCACCCCTACAGGTGCCACCCCCTATTCTTTAGTGTATGATGCCAAAGCTATCTTCCCAATTGAAGTTGAGCTCCCATAAATGAGGATTTCTTTGAAGAACCTTATGAACGAGGAGGATGCTTGTGTTGTACAGCTTGCACAACTGGAGTTACTTGATGAAAGAATAATCAAAGCCTTTGATCATCTTCAAGCATACCAAAACTGTATCAAGCATAACTATAATAAGAAGGTTTGTCCTCAACAATTCTAGGTTGGTGATCTTGTCTTTAAAGAGAACCAGTACACCCAGTAAGATCGTGCTAAAAAAGGAAAATTTGAGGCAAACTGGTTGGGTCCTTACATCATAACTGCTAAATATGGATCTGGTGCATACAAACTTGCTACCCTTGAAGGAGAGCCCCTCAAAGAACCTATCAATATCATGCATCTAAAGAGGTTCTACACCTAATTCCGCTTGGTAACCCCACCTATCAAAAATCAAAAAATCAAAAAATCAAAAAATCAAAAAATCAAAAAATCAAAAAATCAAAAAATTAAAAAATCAAAAAATCAAAAAATCAAAAAAAAAAAAATGTAAAACAATCCAAAAAATAAAATAGTAAAGAGAAATAATCTATCCAATGGTGAAAACTTGGCAAACAAGCGCCTTGGATAAGTACCATGATGAAAACTTGGCAAATAGGCGTCATGTGTAAATCCCCATCTGCACTTGGGGACAACTTCCTGATATATGCTTCCTACTATGCTCCTAGCTATGCACCCGTCTTCTTGCTATATGCCATTTTCATTCATCATCTCCATCCTTCCTATCTTACACATCCTTTTTGGCATATCTCATTTATCCCAATCCTTCCATCCTCCTTGTGATCTTGATAATGATAGGGGAAAACATATAAACATACTTTGGACACCTCTTAGCATACATTCCCCTCATCCACACACTATCCTACTCCTCATTTGCACTTGTCTACCTTCCTTATCCACCCATCATGCTACCCTCAATCTCCCTTCCTTATCCATACATCCTATCTTCATCCATCTCACTCCTTTATTTTCCTATCCTTCTCTATTGCATCCTTCATGCCTCCTTGCACATGACATATCTAGAGTGGGGGCATCTATCTTCCTTTGTGATATAGTCCTTGGAGACATTATTCATTCCATCAGAGCAATCCCTTCCATTTCCCTATCCTCATCTCCTTATCATTATTGTGATACCTTGGAATTCCTAATGCTCTAAGTGTGCAAAATAACTAAAAAACATGAAAGACAAAACACCAATGACACCTCAAAATTAGCCAAAAGAGTGGTTCAACGAAAAGGAATGCAAATAAAATAAAACACAAATATTTTTACCTCCCTTGTTGTTGATACCTCTTTGATTGGCCCTTGCTTGGATTGGTTGTGTGCTCCTTAGATGATAGTTTGAATGTCTAAAATGCAAGCTTCAATATGCAAGATGATGAGAAAAGATAGCTAAATGATTGAAAAGGCTTGAGGATTCAAATGGACAGCATGTAGTTATCAAAATGCAAAAGTGTTGGAAAAGGCAAATGGGCAGCATGTAGTTGCTCAAATCTAAAGTGTTTTTGAAATGCCCTTGAGGAGGGGGTATTTATAGAAGAATTTGAATTCTCTAGAGAATTCAAGGGTCAAGATTGATCCAACAAGGCCAAGATGAAGGGCTATGGTGGGTTGAGAACCCACAAGCCCTCACATCTTGACATGTGGAGGGTGAAGTGGACAAGAGGATATGAGGTGGAGATGAGTTGTCAAAAAAGGTACATGAGGTGGAAAAGGACATGCACCTTGGGGGATGAGAGGATTTCCACAAAAAGGGGTTTCTTGTCCCCAAGTGGGAGTGAAAGGGACTTTTGAGGAATTTTAGAATTCCTCAAAAATCTACATGGGAAAAGGAAAGGTGGTTGGAGGGATAAATGTGAATTAAAAATTCACATTCATAAGATGATCTAGAGGATAAAAGGTGGGCTTCCAAAAAGGTGGGACTTGGTCACATGTGGAGATTGTGACAAGTCCAAGGTTGGTCACATGTGAAGATTGTGACAAGTCCAAGGTTCTAGAAGCCTTGGAATGATGGAATGTGAATTAAAAATTCACATATAAAGGAGGGGAATCTAGGACAAATAAAAAGGAATTAAAAATTCCTTGGAGAATGATTAGGCTTAATTAATAAGTAATTAGAGGATAATTAGGGGCTAATTAGGATTAAAAGCCAACTTGCAAAAGTTGGAGGATGTGACACATCCTAATCAAGGATTAGGCATGTGCACATCCTTAATGAAAAGATTAAGAAATGGATTAGGATTAGATGAAAATGACATGTGAGGAATTAAATAAATGTAATATGTATTTAATTTATTTGATGAAAGAGTTAAGGAGGGTAAGGTATTTAATTATTAATTAAATACCTTAGGGATTTAGCAGAATTAAAGATATTAATTAAATAATAGTAATATTATTTAATTAACTAGGCTAAGAGGATGTTTAGACGAAAAGTGATAAATTTGGATAAATTAAGTGTCCAAATTTGGATGTCTACATTTTGCCCCTCTTTGAGATGGTGTTACGAAGTAGCATCATTTCAAAGAATATTAAAATATAGAACTTAGAAGAAGATGGTTAGATTGGAAAAGATTCCCCAGTCATCCAAAGGAGTGACTAGGAAGGGAAAAGGAAAATGATGAAAATTAGGGATGAAGGATGCCCCCTAAAGAGGACATGCGGGTTGAAGAGAGGCTGCGTGTGTTAGCTCTCCCGAAAATAGATGAGTGCTATGATGCAGGGGAGATGGCAGGAAGAGAGTAAGTGATATGGAAACGGGTGAAGCACAAATGGATTTGAGGACAAAAGGTGATGTTGCCCCAGTCAAGGTACAAGTCAAAATGGGTTGATGATGGATGGAGGGTTGTCAATGAGGGAATTAAAGATCCCAAGACAACACGAGGATAGGGAAGGATACATCCCACTGAGTGGTATTGATGAGGAAAGGATACATCCCAAAACACCACTAAAGGATAGGGAAGAATACCTCCCGATGATGATGATGAAAGTGTTGTTGATGAGGGAAGGATACATCCCAAAACAACACCAAAAGGATAGTGAATGACACTAATGGATGATGATGATGATGGGTCAAGGCTGGTAACAAGACTGAGAAGTAGACCAAAGATATGATTAGATGATTCGAGCTAAGTGGAATGGATGGAGATTGGATAGAGATAAGGATGAAGGATGAATGATGGATGGATGGGGGGATACATGCAAGACGATAGAATGGAGAACGAGATGCAATTCTAAATGCAATTTATCATCTTTGGAGCACTGGTTTTTGCTATAGCATCAAACACAAGACACCAGGGTATGAAGAACCAAGGCGTAATTGTGTCTAATGCATTAGACAAGAAGGCTATCCCAACACCCCAAGGTCAGAAAGACCTTGGTCGGGCCCGGTATTGAAATAACCACAAGCACAAAAGGATGCCCCAACATAACACAAGACCTCAGGGATCTTGGTGGGTACTACGTGGGACAACCAAGAAGACACAAATAGACATAAAAAGATCAAGATATGTCCCTATGTTGACCAATCAAAACACACCATAATATGATGGATTATGGTGGTCTTGACAAGTGATGATAGAGAGCTCAAATGATAAACAAAAGCCAAAAGCATCAAAAGATCACAATCAATTTCAAACGTCCATTGCCATAGGATCAAGGAGATGGATGGGATTGATGAGGTCTGTTAGGAAGGATGCATCCTGTTGAGACCAGAGATGATGGATACGAAACTAAAAGATTGTTATGACACAGGATGTTCAAAAATTGATTGGATTTCATGATACAAGTGGATCTCATTTGTGAAGAACTGGCTAGATAAGGGCATAGCTTGATGACACGACACAAGAGAGACAAGACATGGGACTGACAAAACCTAAAGACCTAGGGGCTCGGGGGCCGATCAAAGATTAGCCTTGCCTACGTGAAAGCGCAGAGCCCTCGTAGTTCAGTGAAAGGTGGACGACTGACCAAGATGGAGACCTTGATGGATGGTAAAGACGGGATAGACAATAGGAACAAGAGTTGAAGACTGATGATGGAACCCCGGGGGCGGATCAAATGATCGCCCTTGCCTACGTGAAGGCGCAGGGGCAACGTAGTTCGACTAAAGACCGACAACAAATGATGGATGAAAGAGGATGAGATGACCCGAGATAAGGGGATAAAATGATTGGACCGACACGATGGGACAAGATATATGAATGATGAAGTGATAAGATAGATGATGTTGGACGATGGTGACTATATAAAGCTCAGGGATGGGATAGTTATCCAAATTATCAAAGATGAAGTGGGCAAATGACATGCCATATAGATGAATGGTGAGATGATGAACGATGATATAGAAAGATGTGCAAAAGAAGCAGAAGTGATGACGATAAGATGGATGACATTGGATTGCATGGGATAAAGCCTATAGCGAGATACCAATGACAAGGGATTAGGCGATGGGATGAGGGGAGAGGATGGGGGGGAGGAAAAAGGATTGTTTGGGTGAATTGGATAGAGGGATAAGGATTTGGATGAGGAAAAGGTGACCAAATGGATAGATGACTGATGCTTGGAACAGGTGGAAGATTACTCAGAATGAGTAAATGATTGATCAAGATTATGGAATGAGAGTTTGAAATGATAGGAGGTTTGATGAATGTTTGAGATGATAGGAGGTTCGATGAAGTGTTGAGATAATAGATGAAAGTTCGAAGCAGATGAATGGTTACATGGAATGAGTGAATGGATTTATTAGAATGGATGAATGGGACAAAATTGAAGAAGATGGAGGGAAGGATCTTAAGACTTTGTTGCAGATGGATGAAAGCCCAGATTAGAGGTTTGGATAAGCTCAGATTGGGATAAGATTAAAGCTCAGATGAGGATTGGATCGAAGACTAGAATGATTAAGGATATGATTGAATTAATTCTACACCGAGTTCCAGGGCTTTAAGGGACGTCAGGTGTTGACAAACAAATTTTTCCAAATTTGGCAATGTTCAAAAATTGTCAAATTTTGCCATTTTAGGAAACTTCATGGTCGTATGTTTGAGAGTCCGAATTTTTTTCAAGAAATACCTATTGGTGAGATAGGATGAATTGCCAACTAACATCCCAGATTCGAGATATGCATGTTGAGTTATGAGCAAAAATAATTTTTCAAAAAACACTAAATTGGGATTTTGGGGGTCAAGATGAAACTTTGAGGCCCCAAAATGGAATCAAATTCGGCTCAAGCGGACACCGAGTCAAAAGTTTATGGCCTTCCGGAGATGTCGGGTAAAAATCAAAAATGAAGACATGGGTTTTGTTCGCGGAGGAAAATGAGGAACTGGGTCGAAATTAGTTTGTTAAAAAAATGTCAAAAAATAGTGGAAAAG